>JAHFWL010000024.1:0-76457 GCA_021292165.1 Shinisaurus crocodilurus | reverse complement strand
AACCTTATTTTAACCAGTATAGACATTTCTGTGTACACTTTTCCCTAATGTGCACTTTAATATATATATATATATATTTTAGAACTCCATTGCAAAATTTGAAGAAGTGTACATTTCAAAGGATAACTGAGTTTTTGGTTTGCGTAGAATCAAAATTAGGTAACTTTGCATTAAAATGTCAACTGAATGAATTTCTCCCCCCTCCAATTTTAGCTGCTGTGTGGGTAGGCACTGAGTAGGCGCTCCAAGCAGACACTAAATTTGCCTGTCCCAAATCTCGCTCGCCGGATGGTCATCTTTTCACAATGTGGATAGATTTGTATAACTATTACAAGAATCTCAGGTTTCATTTAAAAACAAGAGAAGATTCTAGATCTCAGGGTGCTTCCAACCATATTGGCAGTAAAACGAGGAGATGCCACTAGGTGCACACTCAACAAAGAGCTGCAGCCAATCCAGACTCCATGATGTGTGGGCCTGCATGACAGACATTTCCAATATCTTTGCCTCATTCATCGCGCCAGGCAGCACGATCCAATGAGGCTGCCCGGCACTCTCCAAACTCGGAGGTTTATGGGCATC
The DNA here is from genome assembly GCA_021292165.1 of Shinisaurus crocodilurus. NCBI lineage: Eukaryota > Metazoa > Chordata > Lepidosauria > Squamata > Shinisauridae > Shinisaurus > Shinisaurus crocodilurus. The sequence goes on along the minus strand of JAHFWL010000024.1, from coordinate 75,875 downwards.
CTATCGAGGATGGAAGGAGTGTGGCGGTGAAGGTCGCTTCCGTGCTTCTCCCACCCTGCAAAAGACTTAGATGGCCGATTTTGGCCCTCTAAGTCAGTGTTCTCCAACCTTGGGTCCCCAGATGTTTTTGGCCTACAACTCCCAGCATGCCCCAGCCAGCTATGCTGTAGGCCAAAAACATCTGGGGACCCAAGGTTGGAGAACACTGGTCTAGGTCTTTTGCGCCTGCTTGTGAGGAGGACAAGCTGAGGTGCCACCAGGATGCATCGTGTCCCAGCGGCGCCTCCCTCCTCCCCTCCCTCCCCCAGAACGCCCACCACACGCTGTCTCCGAGGTCGATCTGGCAACCTCAGAGCTGCAGCTGGCACAGTTCTTTCCGTGCCAGCTGCGAGGCGGAGGGAGGGTGCTCACAGCTGGGGTCAGAGCTGGGACTACGAATTATCCTATGGCCCCATCTAGACAGTGTCTAGCAGCCATAGGTTGCACACCCTTACATTCCTAGGCGATCATGTATGCATATGGCGGCGTATATGCGAAGGAACCGCTAAGCTATGTTGGCCCCTAGGTGATCATGTAAAAAAAACAACAACAACGACTAGTTGTATACCTAAAAGCCTGAACTAATTTAAAAACAAGAGAGCCAGGGTGGCGTAGTGGTGAGAGTGTTGGACTGGGACTCTGGAGATCCGGGTTCTAGTCCCCGCTCTGCCATGAAGTTCACTGGGTGACTTTGGGCCAGTCACTGACTCTCAGCCTAACCTACCTCACAGGGTTGTTGTGAGGATAAAATGGAGGAGTGGAGGAGGAGGATTATGTAAGCCGCCTTGGGTTCCTTGCAGGAAAAAAAGGCGGGGTATAACTATAATAAAATAAATAAATAAATAAATAAGAACAGCAATTAGGGACACTAAGAAGATTTTGGACACATGAGGTCAATTTGTAATGCCGGCTCAAAGTAGAGGCAGTGTGGCATATTGGTTAGAGTGTTGGAGTAGGACTGGGTGAGGTTCAAATCTCCACTCAGTTATAAAGCTCACTCTGTGAGCTTGGATCACTCACTCTCCTTCACAGGGTTGTTGTGAGGATAAAATGGTTGGTGGGGGGAGAGAGAGAACCATTTATGCCGCCTAACCTCCTTTGAGGAAAGGTAGGATACTATTACTGCCACTACTCCTTAATGTCTTTATTGTGCTTGCAAGTGATCAAGCTCTTCACCTGCATTATTAGTTGGCATCTTAACAAACCCTGTAGGTAAGTCAAGTGTTATATCCCCATATTGCAATGGAAGGACTGAGGCTGCGAGAGAAATGGCTTGCCCAGTGAATTAACAGTGGAGGCAAGATTCGAACTGGGACTTACTGATTCATGGCTCAGTCTCTTAGGCACTGCACTAATAAAAATTAAAACAAGAGAGAGGGCCACCTATAAGGGCATATAGACCAGCCCGACATCTGCCTCTGGCACCTCTCAGTTTAGACCTGAAGCCATTACCGTTGTTGTAAGATTGTGAAATAGATTACCAAATGCGTCCATTAGTGGTAATTAGTGGTAAGGATGGGGAATTTGTGGCTCTCCAGCTGTTGTAGGTCCATCGAGTTGGGGAGGGGCCGTGACTCAGTGGTAGAGCATCTACTTGGCATGCAGAAGGTCCCAGGTTTGATCCCCAGGATCTCTAGCTAGGGCTGGAAAAACGCCTGCCTGAAACTCTGTAGAGCTGTTGCCAGTCACTGTCAACAGCACTGGGCTAGTTGGACCAGAGGCCTGACTCAGTGACTGTGTTCAGACAACACGATAGCCCACACTGAAGGGTTGAATGTGGGTTGTCGTTGAACCATAGCTTGTTGTTGAGACGTGGGTGATCGTGTGGTCTGAGCCCAGCTGAGATAACAAACCAAGGTGAACAACCCACAGTTCACAACCCAGCAACAAACCATGGGTTGTCCGTGGTTAACAGTCCATGGGTTGTTAGTGCAGCTGGATTCAACAGCAACCCACGGTTCAACAGCAACCCACACTCAACCCTTGCGTGTGTGTGGGTTATAGTGTTGTCTGAACCCAGTCAACAGTCAGCAATGATGGGAGTCGTAGTCCAACCACATCTGGAGGGCCAGAGGCACCCCACCTCTGTGCTAGTGCCTCTTTCATATTGTTACGAGTCTGGATCAGGGTTGTCCATTGCCAGGGCCAGTTCGGCGTCATGTGGAGGTGTGAAAAGCCCCTGCAGGGTTCTTCCCCCAGCTTCCCAAGTTCTTCCTTTCCTTTTTAACTTTCCAGGTAGAAGCCCAGATCTCTGATTCCTGCTCATTTGCATATAAGCTCCTTCTCTCCCCTTGCATCCGAAAGGATTGCTGACACCAGCAAGTTCCACAGTAATGATTCCCGTGGAAACGTTTATCTATAAATATATACATTTCTTTAAAGCTCAGTCTTTTTATCTTGCTCAGGGGTGCAGGGGCGGGAGGAGAGGGGGGGGGGAGAAGCCCTGTTTATGTCAGTGGCAAGCTTCTGGCTTTAATGCGCATGCATGCGTTGTTCTTATGCCAGACGAGATAACCTGGGTCAGATCAGGAGGTTCTTTGAAACATGGGAACTGGTGCTAAAACTATCATGTTGTTGTTGTTGTTGTTGTTGTTGTTGTTATTCTTCTTCTTCTTCTTCTTCTTCTTATTATTATTATTATTATATTTTTAAAATGATATTACTAATTGAATGGAAAGAACTTTAAAACCACTTCCCCAGCTCTGGCTTGGCAGCGACACTGGGGTGTTTTTTAGGGTTGTTTTTTTTTTTTTGCAGGTTTTACTGCTTTGTTGGGCATTTGTAAAGAATAGAAGGACTCAACCGCCACTTGCTCCCCCCCCCCGTGCGTGTGTGTGTGCGTGCGCTTTTGAAAGCCGGGTAGAAAAATGGAGGTGTCACCTATTAATTAACCCTTTCCCTTTGGAATGCGTTAGATGTTTGCTTTCAAAGCTCATCTGAAAGATACGCGGCGTCTCAAGTTGGGGGAAGCCCTCCCCCCTCCCTGGAGAAAGACTGATATTATCCTTTAATAGCAATTAAAAATTTTAAAAATTAAATCCCGGGGACATGGGAAATGGGGACAGGACTTGAATAACTGTAGAGCAGACAAATGAGTGGGGAAATAAAAGTGCATGGCTTATATGGAGCCTGGGTGAGATTTGAGCTATGTTTTCCATACCTAATGTTGATAGATAACTTTTCTGTTTGTTGCTAAGGTTTTTTTTTTAAACCCGATCTTTTTATCGCAGCAGCTTTAAGTCTGGGGTGGGGAACCTCTGGACCCTCGGCCTGATGTGACCTGCGGGGCCTCCCCAGTCGGTCTGCGGCCACCTCTTTTCACCCTCACCTTCACGTCACAGTTAGGCTTGGAAAAACAGCCTTCCGTTAGCTCCAGTGGTGAACTACTTATAGTCCGGAGACTTGTTTGATTCCATTGTAGTTCTTATACCTGAAAGACTTATGAACATCTGTATAGCCATTTTGCATTCCTTTTCTCCTGTGTCCTGCAGATGGGAGAGTCATTCATGCTTTGGCATGGAAATTGATTTCTGGATTGGGTCCTGTCTAGGGATGCCAGAGAAATCCACAATGGATTCAAATAACTTTGGACTCCTATCAGTCCAACCTGTGGATCCCGCAGACTAATGGGCCGGTTTATCACTTTGGCTGGGATTTGTGCTAATTTGCATTTGTTTGTGCAAATTCTAATTTGCACTAACCACCTGCACATTTGCGCAAGTGCACTTTAGTGTCGGTGTGACTTAGCGCAAATAGAATGAAATTCTGGTTAAAAAAAAATATTCGGTTCCATCAGTGAGCAGATGATGGAGCGAAAGACACATGACAAGGGGTGTGTTCCTAGATGGCGACGGACGCATTCTGCAGCTTTTGACATATTAGTCTGGCATAGGCAGTCAGCAAAGACAAAAGAAAAGGAGAAAGAAGTAGTAGTGGGAGGAAGATAACTAAGAAAGAAAACCTCCTGTTGCTATTTACAAATGGTGGCGGCCTGAAAGTTTGATAAAACCGCCTCTGACTAACTCCTGCCAAATATTCAGCACAAACATACAGTTTGTTTTCAAAAATCTTTCTGCTGCTTTGAAAATAATGTTTTAATGTTTTGTATTATGTTGTAATGGCCATTGGTGGCTACAAACAATAAATTGAATTGAATGACACCTGACAATCTGAAACACAGACAACCGTTGACCACTCCCCAACTTCAGTGCTCTCCCCATGGTCACCCACCCTTTAGCAGCCCCTGGTATTTTTTTAGCCTGTTTGTGGCCCTGAATGGCTCCTGCTTCGGCAACATATATTTTAAAAAAAGAAATTGAAGTACATAAATTGCAACAGGATAAAACTAATAACAAAAATAGACATAGACAAGAGATCATATAAGAAATATGAATGAAGTCATAAGCCCCAAAATCTGATGAGGTGGGTTACAACATGGAGGTTAGTATTGTAAGTCATTGGCCTTCTGCCTTCATTTAGCCAATCAAGGCATCAATTAGCCAAGCATATTTGGTAAGGTGATTGCTGAGGGGAAATGAAGCTTATGGGTAATGCCCTCACTCTGAATAGCCTTTGTTTGCCCTCACTGAAGTCAGACAGCACAGCTATCTGTTGGTTAAGGAAGTCTGCTACCTAGTGACTGAAGACAGTACTGCAGGCTTCAAACACAGAGACACATTTAACTTGATTAAAATTAATTAATGCGCTTTAAAAACCAAATAACTCTGAGGTGGTACATGCCAAGTTTCAGGTGTCTAAGTTTCATGGTCTTGAGGCGCCGACAGACACACATCCTGTTTCTTTATTACAGATAACCAGCACTTTGAATTGTAGATCTGGGTTCTATTCCCCGCTCGGCCATGAAACTCACTGGTCTGGGTGACTTTGGGCCAGTCACTGACTCTTGGCCTAACCTACCTCACGGGGTTGTCGTGAGGATAAAATGGAGAGGAGGAGGAGGATTATGTAAGCCGCCTTGGGTTCCATGCAGGAAAAAAGGCGGGGTATAAATATAATAAATAAATAAAATAAAATAAAGTGGTAGCCAATGAAGCTGTTTCATAGATTCATAGATCATAGAGTTGGAAGGAGCCTACAAGGCTATCGAGTCCAACCCCCTGCTCAATGCAGGAAGCTAGAGGAGGGGTCTCCCATCCAAGTAATAACCAGGCCTGACCCTGCTTAGCTTTCCACACTCAGACAAGCTGAGCCAGCGTGAGCCACAGACCTGTATTATAACTAGGTAATCAGACCCTCTCTTTAACCATCCCTGGCCAATAGTCTGACTGCATCCTTCTAGACTAGATGAAGTTTCCAGACATGTTTCGAGGAAGACCCACATAGAGCATGTTACAGTAGTCCAAATGGGATGTAACCAAGGCTTCTGTCACCATGGCAAATTCACTTTGGGCACTTTTCTCTGAACCAAGCTGTGATACCAAACATGCCTGAAGTGACAGAATGTAACTGAGGTACGGTGGGAGGGAGGTTCAGTTTCCCTCCCTTCCTTCTGGCGTTAAAAATGAGAACCCCAGTCCCGCTTTGCATGCGAATGGTGCAGCCTGGCACATGAATAAACAGACATGGCTACCGCACCGCATCTAGTTCAGCCCTCGTCAATCTTTAACGTTCAGTCTTTTTCTGCAAGCAGAACAGCTTGCAGAAACGTACAAGTTGTCCAGCTTTTCTGCTTCTCTTTAAAATGGGAGTGTGTGTGTGTGGCTCAAGCTGGTTTTTGAAATGGATTTGCACCCTGAATAGGCCAAGCCAGGTTGTATTGCTCTGTTTTACTCAGCGCTGGCTCTTGGCTTTTGAGTGCCCTCGCGCGAGACACCCTCAGTGGGCGTCCTCCCTCAGTGAGTCTACCTTCTCACTGCCTTTGCTCTTGCTCCTCACCCTCTTTCTCATCATTTGCTTGCTTGCTTGACAGGTAGAAAGCCAGTGAGCAAGGAGGCAGCGGCATCTCGTGCTCCTCCTTCTCACCTCTGCCGTTGTCTGGGCCAGAATGGGAGGCAGGTGAAGAAGCAGGTTACAATTACTGGGCCAGATTCATTACTGGGACCAAAAGGTCCAAACATATAACACCTGTTCTGGCCCGCTTGCACTGGCTGCCTATATGCTTCTGAGCCCGATTCAAGGTGCTGGTTTTGACCTATCAAGCCCTACACGGCTTGGGACCACAATACCCGATGGAACACCTCTCCCAACCACAATCTACCCGTACACTATGTTCAGCATCTGGGGCCTTCCTCCGACTGCCACCTCCACGTGAGGCTCGGAGGGCAGCGACAAGGGGGAGGGCCTTTTCTGTGGTAGCCCCCCAACTGTGGAACAGGCTCCCCCCTGAGGCCCGCCTGGCACCAACTCTATTATCTTTTCGGCACCTGGTTAAGACTGCCCTCTACATTGAGGCTTTTAATAATGAAATGGTATATGGTGGGGTGGTAAATTGTTTTTAGCGGTTGTGTTTTATCCATTTGTTTTAGGGATAGTTTTAAAATTGGTTTTAAAAATTTCCTAATGTTTTATTGTTTATATTTTTAACTGTATTTTATTGTTGTTGTTGTTTTTTAATTGATTGTTGTACACCGCCCAGAGAGCTTTGGCTATTGGGCGGTATAGAAAATGAATGAATGAATGAATGAATGAATAAATAAATAGTGGAGGAGCAATACCAAGGGGCTCTTGGCAATGGGGCCCTGCTGGGATGTGGGCCCTTGGCAGGTGCCCAATCATATCTACCCTTGACGCTGGCCCTGGTGTTAATGTTCAAGGGAGATATCAAGTTACAACACAGGTTATGATCCAGTCGACACTATTAGTTTCAGTGGGAGCGGGTTAAGCTTGAAATCAATCAGAAATGTAAGTACTTACCTTTTGCTGGATTGCACACCCACATTTCTCCCCAATATGCTTCCCGCCACCCACAGATCTCCGTCTCTTATTATTTTATTTTTTCTTATTCCAGTTCATAACCCACCCACCCCACTCCCTAAATTGTAGGGAACTAAATCAGTACTGGAGAACTTTCCACTGCAAGACATTATGGAGGGAACTCATTTGGCAAGTTCAAAATAAAAGGATTAAACGTTTCTCTGAGAAAGAACCTGCAAAAAAAAAAAAAAAAGGAAAAGGAAAAGAAAAAAAGATGAGGACCTGCAGCGACAATCACCAAGGACACCGATGATAAAAATGTAGACGCTGCCATGATGCTCGAGGGCATAGCATCTGTGACGACTAAGGTCAGGAGGGAAAGTTTTCTCTTTCAAAAGCAGAACACAATTAAGTGTACCGCACCGCCATCTCTTCCGACGCGCCTGCCGCTGACCACCGCTGTAGACTGGGAACATCAAACTCAATGAACCCGTTTTGTGTTCTCGGCGTCACGTTCATTATTGCCCCCTTTTTGAACAGCCCGTATCATTCAGCTGGCAAAACACAACGGAGGAGGGACAGAAAGTGTTTCTTCCTACTCTGTGAAGAAACAACCTTTTTGCTCATTCCCCACATCAACAACTGCCCAAAGAGTTTATTCTAGAACTGAAGGTTTTTGAAATATGGTCCACATGGAAAATAAAAAAAAAATAAAAGAGGGAGGGAGGGAGGGAGGGAAAGGAAAGAGGGAACCGTCCATTTGTTTGCCTTCAAATATATATATTCCCCCCCCCCCGGGTCTTCTAAGTTGCTGATGTATTAGATGATATATGCAATGGCTGGCTAGAAGACCTTCAGATTTTTTCTAACCCACAAAACTGGGGAAAGAGAAAAGGATAGGGGGGAAATAAAGCAAAGGCAGCTTAAAAAAACATATTTATGTATTGCATTTATATCCCACCATTCATCCAAACTTTTTTTTTTTTTTTTAATTGCAGGTTCTTTCTCAGAGAAACATGGGCAGCGCAATCCCATGTGGCTGCCCATAACCCTCCAAACTCAGAGGATTATGGGCATTCAGTCGAGGACAGGTCACCTCTGTGCTTCTCCTTCCCCTCAGAACACTTAGACAGCTGATTTTGGCCATCTAAGTGTTTTGCCCCTGCTCGCGAGGAGGAGGGGCTGAAGCGCCCCCTGGAACGGCCACCCAGCGCCATCTCTGAGGTTGGTCTTGTGACGTTGGAGCGGCAGCCGGCGTGAAAAGAACCACATTGGCTGCAAAGGTGGAGGGAGGGTGTTCCAAGGTTGGAGTTCCAGCTCCAACTTCGGAATGCGTTTCTGAGGTTGGAGCTGGAACTGCAACCTTTCTTATTTTATTTATTTATTTATTTATTATTTCCTGCTAGAAACCCAAGGTGGCTCACATAATTCTCCTCCTCCTCTCCATCTGCTAGACAGCGTCTACTGGCCATAGGATTGCGCCCTTACAGCGTGATCCTATGAGGCTGCACGCAACCCTCCGAACTTGGAGGATTATGGGCATCCTATTGAGGGCAGGAGAAGCATGACAGATAGGATATCTTCCACTCTCCCCTCACCCTCAAAATTATCTAGATGGCTGATTTTGGCCGTCTAGATGCTTTACCTCTCTTTGCAAGGAGGAGAGGCTGAAGCACCGCCTGGATTCCTTAGGGTTGCGTAAGGATTTCGTTCAGAGGGTGGAAGTCCAGCAAACTTGCTGGGCTCGACCCCCTGAACTCCGTCCCACCTACCTGTTTCTCTGGCTCGACTTGTGTTCTCCCGAGCCGAGCTGGGGAAGCAATTTCCGGGTTCCCCCAGCGGGCCGCTTTTTATGTAGAAAATGCCATAAGATACACCAAAAAACGGCCACAATTTGCGCAAGTTATGCAAATTGTGGCCACATTTAACATATCTTATGCCATTTTCTACGTAAAAAGCGGCCCGCTGGGAACCTGGAAGCTCACCGACTGGCTTGGCGCACGTCCTTTTTGGCTTGGCTCAGTGGGCACAGCGTCTGCCGAGCTGGAGGCGGGTCGGGTCCCTGGCAGGCTGCCCACCACTACTCGGAATCCAGCGGTTCCTTGCTCCTCCCCCCCCCCAGGAACACCCGCCATGGGGGAACTGAACACGGGCTTCCATGTTCAGTTTCCTGCCAGTGTGGAAAGAACCACATCAGCTACGAGGTTGTGGGGGAGGGCACTCCAGAGCGCTATTTATTTATTTATTTATTTATTACATTTATACCCCGCCTTTTTTCCTGCAAGGAACCCAAGGCAGCTTACATAATCCTCCTGCTCCTCTCCATTTTATCCTCACAACAACCCTGTGAGGTAGGGTAGGCTGAGAGTCAGTGACTGGCCCAAAGTCACCCAGTGAGCTTCATGGCCGAGCGGGGACTAGAACTCAGATCTCCTGAGTCCCAGTCCAACACTCTCACCACTACGCCACACTGGCTCTTTCTAGAAAGATCAGTATTCCAACAGTTTGAGTCTGTGGTCCCAATTCCCGCACTGAAACCCTAAAATTCTCCCCCTGGGGGGGAATTCCCCCCTGGTTGAGAACCCCTGCTTTAGAGCATGTGTAAATTAGCATATGCAAATATGTGTGCTTTTTTGGGGGGGGTCCTGTGGGCCTGAGCCCCAGATCTTTTCGGTCCCCAGCAGCGCCCCTACTTCCACATGAGGTTTTTAATGCGTAATTGTGCTGCTTCATTTGCAACATTTTACAGGGAGTCCAGATGGCATTGTCTTGCATTTGTAACCCTCCCGTGTTTTCCCACCACTTCTTCCATCTTTATTCCTACCACCACCAAAAAACAAACAAACACAAAAAACATGTGTTAAAGAGCGAAAGACAGAAAAGCTGTACAATCCCTTTTTATTGGTATCACGAGGAACGCTTTGTTTGGAAACTTTCCCCTGACAGTGGACTGCTACCGGAAAACAGGAGCAACCTCACCTGCACCCCACTACAACTTCTCCCAACAAAGGGCAAACTTGGAATAAGGAGATTCATCTGAGCCAGTTACTCAGCCTTTGCCACTTGTCTCAGACACTGGCCTTGCATATCTGCCAAGAAATGTGAGCATTTCTCCATCCCTTCGAACAGTTCCTACATATGCAACTTTTGATAGCTTCTGGAAGATCTAACTTTATCGAGCAGACTAAGTTCCATTCAGTGAACTTTTAAATATATATTGTGTGTGTGTGTGTGTGTGTTCAAGTGCAGTAAGAAGCAGATATTTCTCAGCAGGCTGGAATTCCAAATGCTACTTCTGTCTCTCATCTTTGCAAGCTTTTGATAGTTTGTATGCATGTATTTGAATGGAAGTTCAGGGATGCTTTAGGGGTCAAGGGAAAAAGATGGTTTTTTAAAAATCACAGATCTTTCTTGATAAATATTAACTATTGTGGTAAACTCCCAAGTCTCAAACTGCAGATCTTTAGGCCTTTTCTTCCCAGTCTAAGATTTGCTCTCTCTCTCTCTCTCTTATTAAGGAAGTAGCACAGCAAGATTATCAAGTTTTGTTATGTTCAGGGATAGGTCCACATTTACTATGATTATGCACTCAAGAAGTGAATTAGTTTAGGACACTTTCTGGCAGAAATCTGGGATTATGATGAATCAGTGTCCAGTTTTTGGCTTGCCTTTTCCTGTTGGTTTTAAATAAATGTGGATCTTCTAAAATCTGTTATTTCTGTTCTGCAACATGATGTTCTTGGTTCCAATCCAACGGAGCCCATTTTAAAAAGCTGAAATCTCATATCAGCTGTTTTGCAGGGAAGAAGGAAGAGGGGACACAGAATTTAGCCCCCTGCCCCGTCACAAATAGCGAACTGGAGAGACTTTTTGAAAAGGGCTTCATGCGTATCACTCCAACTGTTGGATACGAATTACTAGAGGTGTGCCAAATAATACCGCAAGATTCAGTACTTTGGGAAATGGCCCAATTCTGCTCATACCAATTTGGAAGCCATGCCACCCACTTCTACTTGAGTACCAAATGCAAGTCAAGATTCAGAAAAAAAAAAAAAAAGAGGTTTTATGCCTCCCATTGACTATCATGGGGAATTTAAAAAATGGCAATAACTTTTGGTTTGTTGGTCAGAAATGGATGAGATTTGCAGAGGTCGTAGCCCCTTAGGAGGGGATTCTGCCTGCCTAATTTCAGAAAAATAAGTGCAGAAGTTTTTGTGCTACACACCATTATATTTTGATTTTATTTTTTTTAAAGGGAACTGCTGATAATGTTTTTATTTCTTGGCAGAATCAGATGAGAATTGCAAGGATAGTGTCCCCTTCCGAGCAGCTCTAGTCTGCCAAGTTCCAGAATGATGGCTGCAGGGTGGGGGTGGGTGGGTTGTGCAAGAGCATCCTTGATATTTTGAGGGTCTCCAAAAAAGGACTCACTTACCCCCCCCCCACTTCCTTGTGGGCCAACCTTCAGAAAATGATAGACAGCTTAGAGGTGGCCCTCTGTAGGAAAACTGCAAAGTTTCAGAAGGATAGGTGCAGCGGTTTACCTGGTAGGAAAGTCTTCAAATGGGGGGGGTGATTTGTCTCCCCTCCCCTACACCCATGGACAATTTGTTTGAAAATGGTACACATCACAGAGGCCTCTCCAGGCAAGAAGCTTGCAAAGTTTCAGAAGGATAGGTGCAGGGGCTAGGGAGTTATGATGAATGAAAACCAGTTTAACCTGGACATTATGATCTACATCTGAGACCTTCCACTGAGGTTGCCACCCCCAAGGGAGGTTCAGATGGTGGCACCAAGGGAGAGGGCCTTCTCAGTGGTGCCCCCCCCGATTTTGGAATGATCTCCCTACTGAGGTCTGCCTGGCGCCAACTCTGTCATCTTTTCAGCACCAGGTTAAGACTGTCTCTACTCCCAGGCATTTAGGCATATGATGGGGCATGTCAGCTATTTTAACAGGTCTAGTTTTTTAATTGAAATTTTTTTAGCTGGTTAAACTATTTTAAATTTTGTATATTGAAATTTTATGCTGTATTTTATTGTATTTGTGTTTTGTATTTTGGAATTGCTGTGATCCGCCCAGAGAGCTTCAGCTATTGGGCAGTATAGAAATGAAATAATAATAATGATGATGATGATGATGATGATGATGATGATGATGATGATGATGATAACTACTACTACTACTATTATTATTATTATTATTATTATTATTATTGGCTCTTTTCTTAGCGAAGCCTGGTAGCAGTGGAAAAATGTCTCAGGGTCCCATTCTTGCCCTCCCACAAAGCACAGTGATTGGAGAGCCCCTGGCAAAACATGCCCTATGATTAGAAGGTAAACCTGTCAGTCACTCAACCCCATTCACTCACTCACTCCACCCTCATGAGAATTTAGAGAAACAAAAGCAAAAGGCATTATTCAGCCTTTCCAAAGCTGAATTGCGAACAAAGCCTTGTGCAGGGTCCAGCTTCGGATCTGGTCCCGTCGGAGGGAAGCCCTCTTTGCCTCGGGAAGTAAAACAGTCCGAAGTGGCACAATTCAGCCCGGGCTTTGGCAGAAGCCTATGCACATCCCTATGATAATTACCATTGCGTGTCATCTGTCAAACACTGTCAAATGATAAACAACATTACTTGTCAACACCATTACTTGTCAACCATCAAATGCTGTCAAAAGTCAACTGTATAATGAGATGTCAAATGCAGATATCCTGTATTAAGTAAATCTTGGTGTTCTCCTCTAAAGGAAGCTTTGGAATTTGTGTTAATTCACAGCAACACAAAAGCTAAACATAGCACAAATGCATTGCTGAAAAGCTCAGATGTTTGGCTTAAACCTCCCCCCCCCCAAACCTGAAAGCTGGCTTCCTCTAAGCAACTGGAATATCTTGCCTTAAATCCATTAACGAGACCATGAAACTCAGGGTTTTCATTCCCCATTTTTTGCCCCAAGCAAGCGCGTCAACTGCCGCCTTTTGTTTAGGTGTAAGATCAAAGGCTCCCTTTTGGATTCAGCAGATTCTAATCTTGTCTCCCTTCAAAGTAATCATGTGAGTGTCATATCAGCCAGATGCCGCTTAACATTGCAATACATATTTACCCTTTAAGTTGGTGAAAGCTTAACTTACTCAAGCCTTCCCTCTGCAGATATTTATTATTTAACTTCAAGATTATTCAGTCGTCTTAAGAATGCTCCTGCACTGTCCTCACGCGCCCTGATTCCAGACCGTTGTTAACCCCCTCTTGGGTATGGCCAGGATAATTATTTTATTTATTTATACATTTATTTCGATGTAAGCCAGAGCAGCTTACATCTCATCAGTAAAACAAGACAGTCCCTGCCCACAGGCTTACACTCTAAAAAATACATGACACACAAGGAAAGGGGAATGGGGAGGGAAGAGGAAATTCATTTTCAGTAAGGCTGGTGGAATGGCTCTGCTTCCCACTCTCATTTCCCTCCATGCAGCCTACTGGAATAACGGCTGGTGGTGTCCTGTTATGGGTAGCCCAGAACTGGCAGCAAGCTGGCCACTCCTGTTGGGCTGGCAAAGACTGTGCTGCAAAAAAAACGATGCTTTGAGAAAGCAGCGGTGCTGTCTGAAAGAAGGTGCCCTGGCTGCACAATCTGAGATATTGTTCTATCCATAAGTGTTGCCAGAGGCAGTGTTAGGGGGCAGCCCACTAGGGCTGGGCCCCTGAATCTTTCATTTGGCGCCCCAAATCTCTGGGAGGCCATCTGCCCCACCACCCTGTTGTCCATGGGCACTTGCTGAAATAAAGGTCCAGGGGCCCTGAGGATCTCCCCCCTGAATTAGCTGCCTTTTTGCCCACATGTGCTTCATCTCCTACTGCCTCCCCCATCTTTCTGCCTGAGGTTTTTTTTTCTGAAATCAAATGCCCTCCTCTCTCCTGTCCATACATCCCTTTTGACAAATAGGGGTGTCCTTAGGAGACAGGGTCCTTTAAAGACACACATACACACAATCACACACACACACACACACACACTCACACACAGACTTTAGAGCTGTGTTCTCCAACCTTCGGTCCCCAGATGTTTTTGGCCTACAACTCCCAGCATGCCCCAGCCAGCTATGCTGGGTTGGCTGGGGCATGCTGGGAGTTGTAGGCCAAAAACATCTGGGGACCCAAGATTGGAGAACACTGCCATAGGGGGGAAAGTAAAGCAATCACAAATTCAGAGCCAGGGGGAGGGGGCAATATAACATGATGCCCAGTCAGGGCAAAAAAATAATAATCGCAAGGGTTATCATGCAAAATATGGAGCAGATGCATTCTCCATAGCTCTGTTGCTCCAGAGGGCAGGATTACAAACAATGGGTGGAAATTGCAGGCAAGCAGATTTTGGCTAAGCATTAGGAGAAACCTGCTAACAGTAAGAGTTGTGACTTCGACATGGACTTAGAGCAGTGTTCTCCAACCTTGGGTCCCCAGATGTTTTTGGCCTACAACTCCCAGCATGCCCCAGCCAGCTACACTGGTTGGGGCATGCTGGGAGTTGTAGGCCAAAAACATCTGGGGACCCAAAGTTGGAGAACACTGCTCTATGGGTCTATTAGCAAATGATCAGGCCTTGTTCTCATGCACTGATTCATTGTCCCCAGGAAGAAGTTCTATCTGGTTTACACCAGCTGTTCCTCACTTTCATAGAAACTTCTCTCAGGCCTTGGTTCTCCACTACTGCTCTGGATTGCAGCCCAAAGGCCTGGCTTTGCATTGTTTTTCACTTCATCCATCCATTTCATCTCATCCATTTCATCTCGTCTCATTCCTCCATTTCATCTCATCTGTTTCCCATCCTTCTACCGCTAAGTAGTGATCCTGCGTTTATTAGTTGCTTACTGTTTATGTTATGTTAAATAAAGATGGAAGATTTGAGTTATACAGAAGTGGATTGGATGTGAGTTTTACTGCCTGGATAGACACACAGGCCGACATGTGTTGAGGCCAGAACAATATTTGAAGACAGTTATCATGTGTCCACTGAAAGCGTAATCCTATGCATGTTTAGACAGAAAAAAAGGCCTACAACTCCCAGCATGGATGGCTGGGGCATTCTGGGAGTTGTAGGCCTTTTCTCTGTGTAAACATGTATAAGATTGCACCCTTAATCTTATTTTCCAAAGACTAAACATATCCCCTTGTTTTCACTGTTCCTAGCAGGAAGTATTTTCCAGACCCCTTACTATCCTGGTCACCCTGCTCTGGACATGCTCCAGTTTGTCAATGTCCCTCTGAAAACGTGGCACCCAGAAATTGGCACAGTTCTCCAGATGCAGCCTGGCCAGTTTAGAAGAGCGAGGAGCTATTACATCTTGTGTTCTGGACACCATACTTCTTTTAATACTTCTTTTAATGCAGGGGCTGAAACAAAGACCCCCTGAGAGCTGCATGCAGCCTGTGGGCTGCCCAACCCTGGAATAGATGGAGTAACTACTTCATGTGTTGATCATTCCTTAATCTGCAAATATATAAATTTTGGTTACAGAATTTGAAACTTCATCATAAAAAATGCACAATAGGGTGGCCATGTGTCTTTGTAAAGAGGACACAATAGAGGACTATTCTCTGTAGTCTGCTATTTGGTCACTGTCTACCTGGTCAGTCTTCTGTACTATGATGAGAACTGAAGTGCTCGATTTCTATTTAAAGTATATTAATAATTTCTAAATTTGCATCTCTACATATAAATCAACATATGCAAATTTTATGGACATTGGTGTCCTCTTTTTTGTGTGTGCATTACGTGATGCATTTCCACTTTTTTTGCGATTCATAAATGGGCAAGATCTTTAGAGGACACCATGTCCCCTGTGGGAAATGGATTTCCAAACTACAAAAAATGGATACATTTTTGGATGAAATACTGCATGCAGTTTTATGTCCAGTAAGAGTATTAAGCGAGAGATGCTCCAATATGCAGTGATTATCCTCCCTTCCTCTAAATCCCAATACTAATTGCCACCTTGCTGTGAGCATACAATATTAAGGCTATCATAGCCATGGTAACAGTAAGCAACATTAAATGGGCTACATATCATCCCACAGAAGACATTTGTTGTAGTTCTTTGGGCAGTAGGCAAGCGTTTATTTACATCCACTGCAATGCACAGGTCAAAAGCAAACTTTCATGCAGACCTTTGAGTAATTTCAGCATGCGGGCATTGGTTAATGCCCTGTTATCTTGTAGCCGGCTTTATGTGTCTCTTTCTCTATAATTAATTTCAATGCAGGACAGTTTGCTAATCCACTGACACAAATAAAAAGCACAAATTAAAATTTCAACATGCAATTTCACAATGGTCCATTTGCATTTCAAAATTAAACTGATAATAAAAACTTTTGTCTGCTTATAATTGAACTGATTTTTTTAAAAAGGCCCAATGATAAACATCTACAGAAATATCCTCTCATATATATATATATATATATATATATGAATGGAACACTTCAAACTGAGCTGCATAAAGTCACCTTTTTGTCTTTGCATGTTAATTGTCATGTGAAATAGTAAATAGTGCAGCGCAACCAAGAACAACACAGCCAAGATGATAGGGGTGCTTAATTTTCAGGGTAATAATAATTAGGCATTTAAATAATACAAATCCTGGTTTTAAAACCTGCCTATTAAGAAAGGGACTTACCTTTAATGGATGGCACTAGGTTCTAGACCAGTATTCTCCAACCTTGGGTCCCCAGATATTTTTGGCCTACAACTGGGACCCAAGGTTGGAGAACACTGGTCTAGACTCTCAAGAACGCCTAGGGTTGCTCCTACAGTTTGTACAGTTGGAGATGTGTGGCGTATACTGTCATGTCAATTACACTTTGATCCATTTTCTCATGCTAAACTGACTTTTTGGGGCAATTCAGAACTAAAAATTGGTAAGAAAATGTTTTTGTGGTGGACATAGACAGATAAGGCGATTTCTCGTAGGATCAACTGGTGGGTGCTGATGATCATTGTCATTTTCTATTGGTGTATAAATATGATATACAGGGTTTTAAGTGGAAATGGAATAGGGAATTGGATTATCTCATTCTGCCTAATCAGTGGATCGCCGGTTTGGTGTCTATATCTGTGATGTCTGTGGATCTTAAGCTGCATCTTATTGAGCAAAAACTTTTGTCTGTTGGACACCACAAGGTCTCATTAATAAGGGATTATCTAATTCAGCTAATTGCTGATAGTGCAACAATTCACCTAATGCTTCTTTTAAACATATGTTTTCACAATGTCCAGTAGTTGCTTCTTTTGGGGAGGAGGTTAGCATATGGATAAATTTTGTACTGGAACAGTCTTTAGTATTTGCTGATGTACATGTTATTTTAAATTATATACCGTACCTATTCATGGAAATTAATGAATGGTCAGCATAAATGGACCCATTTGACAGCTAGAAGACTGATAATACAACATTAGAAGGATAAACACTTACCTCCTATAACTCAGTGGATTGAGGACCTTACAATGCTTTTAACATTTGAACAGGTGGCATATAGACACCACCTTGAAATAGTTACTTATTTGGATATTTGGTCCACTTTTGTTGAAGCCTATGTATAATTGCTGGAAAGTTGTATTTTTATATATATGGATTTCAGATGTATTCATTGCTATGTTAAACAAGCCAAAAGAATGGAACACTTCCAAATGAGCTGCGTAAAGTCACCTTTTTGTCTTTGCATGTTAATTGTCATGTGAAATAGTAAATAGAACAGTGCAACCAAGAACAACACAGCCAAGGTGATAGGGGTGCTGAATTTTCAGGGTAATAATTAGGCATTTAAATAATATAAATCCTGGTTTTAAAACCTGCCAATTACGAAAAGGAGTTCGCTTTAATGGTCCCTTTTTTTGTTATTGCTATGTTTCCCAAAATATTTTGTCCGGCATCAAACTAATCATGGTCCACAATCAATGCAAGGTCCACAGAGTGGCAAAATTCATCTTGGAGAGCTGGAGGGGTTGAACTGGGAGGGCAGGAGCTGACATCAAGCAGTGATGGCTCCAGGTTTCTGGGACACCCTCAGTGGAACCCCTCCCTCAGTGAGTCTACCTTCTCACCACCATTGTTGCCAGCTGCTCTTGCCTCTCCTCCTCTTTCTCATCATGATTACCAATTTATTTATTTATTTATTTATTATATTATATTTATACCCCGCCTTTTTTCCCTGCAAGGAACCCAAGGTGGCTTACATAATCCTCCTCCACCTTCCCTCCATTTTATCCTCACAACAACCCTGTGAGGTAGGTTAGGCTGAGAGTCAGTGACTGGATGTCACTGTGAGAGAGTCACTCGCTTGCTTGGCAGGCAGAGAGGCAGTGAGCAAGTAGACAGTGGCTCCTCCTCCTCCTCCTCCTCCTCCTCCTCCTCTCTGGGCCAGAGAGACAGGTAGGTGAACTAGCAGGTTGCCATGGTGAAGAGGAGGAGCTGCTCCAGGAGGCACTTGTCAGTGGGCCCCTGCTGGGGAGCGGGCCCTCAGCAGGTGCCCAACTATGCCTACCCTTGACGCCAAGTGTCAGCATGTTTGGGCATCTGCTGAGCTGGGGTGGCACTGATAAGAGCCCCCTGGAGTTGCTTCTCCTCTTCACGACTGCAACCTGTTTCTTCACCTGCCTCTCGCTCTGGCCCAGGCAACAGTGGTGGTGAGAAGGAAGAGCAGGTCGATGCCACTGCCGTCTTCAGGGCCGGCGCTACCGCTAGCTACCGCTACCAGTTGCCTAGGGCGCGCGGCTGAAGAGGGCGCGGAAACGCTGCGCTCCTCTTCGCTGCCGCTGCGCCGCCCCCGCCAGGCCTCCGCCTCCGCTGCGCCGCCCCCGCCAAGCCTCCGCCTCCCCACCCTCCCGCCCGCCGCCGCGCCTCCCCCCGCCCGCCCTCCCGCTCGCTGCCGCTGCGCCTCCTGCCGCCATCGCCACCCCCACCCCCCGTCACCTATCTTCTCTGCGTCGCGTCGCTTCCGGAGCCCCGCCCGCGTTGTTTTTGCGGGAGGAACCAGGGCAACAGGGCTTAAACAGCCCTGTTGCCATGGTTTCCCCGGCAAAAAACAGCGCGGGGGGTCCCGTCGCGTCGCGTCACTTCAGGAGGAGGAGGAGGAGGAGGCAGCCGCAGCAGCCGCAGCCGCAGCCGCAGCCGCCGCAGCCAGGGCGGGGGGGGAGGTAGGTTGGTGGTGGCGGCGCAGGTTTTTTTTTTTTTGCTGCTTTGGAGGGGGGGGCGCTAAATATTATTTCGCCTGGGGTGCCAAACTGCCCTGCACCGGTCCTGGCCGTCTTGCTCATCAGCTCCCTACCTGGCAAGCAAGCAGGTGGTGGCGATGATGAGGAAAAGGAGGATGACAAACATGTGACACTGCTCATGAAAAGGTGGACTCACTCAGTGGTACACTTACCTTGGAGCTCGTTGCAGCATCCCCTCATCTTATTTTGAAACATTTTAGAGTTAGCAGACAGCCGACTGGGCATGTACATGGATGGTTATGGATGCTCATTTTATTATGTTTACTTAAATATATATATATATATATATATATATATATATAATGCTTTTCTACAACAAAATGGTGCTTATTCCCAAGTAAGTGTGTTTAGCATCTCGGGGCAGCAGAAGCAAACTCCATTTTATCCCTGTAGACATATGGCAGTGCTATGATTTTATTCCTGCAGACTTGGCAGTGTTATGATTTTATACCCGTAGACATGACAGTGCCATGACTATGACTGCACATGCTCAGAGGACTTCTTTTTAATCAGGGTTGGCAAATGCCTGTTTTGTGTTCCTCTAAGATACCAGGAATGCAGAACCACTTGAGAAGCACGGAATGGTGAGGAGGGGAGAAGAGAAATGTTATTTGTGTGCTTCATAACTGAAGTGGTGCACATGGTCGTGTGTGTTATGGGCCCCCATAAAGGGGACTCCAATATGATCATTAAGCCCAGGGTCTAAGATTACCTATCTGCACCATTGGACTCACTGAAGGAGAGGGGCCCATTGGGGGTGTCTTGCCCAAAGGCCCTCTAAAGCAGTGTTCTCCAACCTTGGGTCCCCAGAGGTTTTTGGCCTACAACTCCCAGCATGCCCCAGCCAACCCAGCATAGCTGGCCGGGGCATGCTGGGAGTTGTAGGCCAAAAACATCTGGGGACCCAAGGTTGGAGAACACTCCTCTAAAGGAAAAATCAGTTGCAATTGTCAACAGCACCCCACATTTTTGACTTCTGATATCCCAATCCATGGAACATAGCAAGCTACCTTATACCAAGTCAGACCCTTGGTCCATCTAGCCCAGTATGTCGACACTGACCGGCAGCAGCTCTCCAGGGTTTCAGGCAGGATTCTTTCCTAGCCCTACCTGGAGATGCAGGGGATCGAACCGGGGACCTTCCGCATGCAAAGCAGGTGCCCTGCCACTGAGCGACAGCCCCTCCCCTGGTGCTGCTGGGTTTGATTCTACCTCCATCTCTTACATCAGCGCCATTTGGGGTTTTCCATCCAATAACATCTGACAGAAAAGAAGAAGGGTGGGGGAAATACAGGCTATTGGAAAAATGAAAGCGAACCTTTCTGGTCATGATGCTAATAATTGATATTTAATTGAGATTGTATCCAAAATCTTTCCTTCCCTTTCCCCCCAATGGTGTTTCATCTCTGTTCTTATTATCTTGTTTTCAGCACAGAATTATCACCCACTGGTTTTCAATTACAGAGATGCCCATATTGATTCTCTCCTTGATTTTAACTCGCAGCTGAAAAATGACTCATTTAAGCCAATAAAAGCTGGTGTTGTTGTTAGTCTGAAGTGCCTGCAAAACAAATGTTCTGACAGGTGCAAAAAGGGGTGGGGTGGGGGGAAAGGATGAATGATAAACTTCTTCAGCACATAACATTACAGGCAGGCCAATCCATAATCCTGATAATGTGAAGTACTTGGATTTTAAACCATCCCCCCCTCCCATTAAAGACACTTACGGCAAAAGGGTGAAGAGCTGGTGCACATGGAGAAGTCTATCATCGTAAGGCAGAGGTGCACAGCCTCAGGGCCAAATATGCCTCCTTCCCCAGGCCGCCTGCATGCCTTTTCCCCAAAACGTTGATTGCTGGTTTCCCCAGCTTTTGTGTGTTCCCCCATTTTGAAAGGTTGAAATGCATCCCCCAAGGCTTAGTTATTGGCGGCAAGTGATTTAAGCTAAAATATTTTAGCTTAAAATAATGTTTGGCATTTTGCTCCTGCCCCTTCTGCCCTGCCCCTTTTACCTTCATCCCCACCCACAGCTGCAGTGCGGCCCCCGAGAGCTTCTCTGAAATGCAATTCGGCCCTTGGGCCAAAGGAGGTTGAACACCCCTGTCACGAGGCCCGCAGTGATCGCACGATAGCATGTCTGGAACCGCTGTCACAGGTCAGCTGTGTCACGGGCTGAGCTTCCTTGCAAGAGGTGAACACACAGTGCCTGTTCGAGCCCTAACGAAACTTTGCACACAAATGCGTATAATAAAACCGTAATGATCATTTTTTGTCACCCACCGCGAAAGCCGCTTCCGATGTGGCTATTTGGAGTGGAGACATCGCAAATGATGGATGCGGTGCTTAATGCTTTCCCCCACTGCAACGCTTTCCCTTGCAGAGTTTCAAATGTGTCTGGAATCTTGTAGGGGTGGCCGGGGAAGCAACTTGATGCGGGGGAGGGGGGTGTCGTGTTGCACAAAACTTGTGAGTGGGGAAGGGGTTAAATCACACACACCCATGGCCTTTCTGTGACAAAGCATAATGTTTTGTTACACACAAGAAGGCTGGTCTGTCATGCCCCCTGTTGAGGCGTCCTTCTCTGTGTGGAGAAGCCTGACTTACCTGGGGTCCAGGATTTCTCTTCCTGTGAGGATGAACCAGAAGCAGTGACTCAGGAAGAAGCCAGGCTCACACTCAGGGAGGAGGCAGGGTCCTCTGAGAGGGACAGTGGGAGTTTCCCCCCTCCCCGAGATGACTCGGAGTCCGATCAGGAGATAGTGCAACCACCCAGCCCTCAAGAACAACGAGGATGCCGAAAGCGGAGAGCCCAGGTTCTTCCCCTCAGGCGAATTGCCACGTTACAATCTAACTTACCTGCAGCTGGGAGCTTGGGCGGAATCCAGGCTGCTTCTGTTTAAATGACCACAAGCATCCAGAGTGGGTTGTTGGAAAACAACATCTCTTCTGGCTCCTGGACCCTCGCACCTCATTCCTGTGTTTCTGCATCCTTTGCTCCAGGCTGAAATCTTGTGAGCGACCTTGGGCTGCCCCTCTTACTATGTTGTGCTGACCCCAATTCTTGCTGGCTTCGACCCTGGCCTGCTTGACCATTCTTCTGCCTCCTTCCTAAAATTCAGCTACGGCCTTGGGACTACCTTTAACAAACTGTTTTTGCAGCAATCTTATCTTCATTAATAGCTCAGTTGGCTGGTTTCCGGCTGGACGGGTGTCTTGCAATTCAGACCAGATCAAAACAGGACATGGCCTAAAAAATACAAGATGGCGCCCTTCGCTATTAGAATCATAGAAAAGTAGAGTTGGAAGGGGCCTACCAGGCCATCGAGTCCAACCCCCTGCTCAATGCAGGAGTCCAGGTTTCATAGATTTCATAGATTTCGTAGATCATAGAGTTGGAAGGAGCCTACAAGGCTATCGAGTCCAACCCCCTGCTCAATGCAGGAAACTAGAGGAGGGGTCTCCCATCCAAGTAATAACCAGGTCAAAGCATCCCTGACAGATGGCCGTCCAGCTGCACCTTGAATGCCTTCAGAGTGGGAGAGCCCACCACCTCCCTAGGTAGTTGGTTCCATTGTCTTATTGGAACCATTATTATTGGAACCATTGTCTTATTGGAACCATTATTCTACGTACAGAAGCCAACTGGACTAGCGGTTGAACCTTACTTCAACGCTGGCGAAGGGACAATGTCCTCCACCATACCTGGAGGTAGAAGGCTAGTTTACAAGGTGCAGGGCAGGCTGCATGGCACCCCCAGCTCTGTCTTCCAACGGGCAGGAACAGATACAGGGATTGCTGTGACCCCCACACACCTTCCAGGATCTGAGGCCTGAGGCAGCTGCCTCGCTTTCACTGAATGTGACATATTTGTGTCACATTCAGTGCCGGCTCCAAGTTTTTGAGGGCGCTTGGGCAAGACACGCCTGTTGGGCCACACTGCGACGACACGGTCCCTTACACTCTAGGACCAGGCGCACAAACCCTCCTCAGGCTAAGCATCAACACTTAAAAAACCCGAGGGGAGGGTCAAATGAAACCTTTCCCCTACTAATGAGGCGAAAGATTAATCCTGGTTATTAAGGATCTATTTTTAAATTTATGAGGCCATGGGTACAAAGGTGTGTGTGTAGATTTGAAAGTAAAGCAGGTTAATAACGCCAAGCTGACACGTAGGATTTGGGTAGCAAACAAAATAAAAATAAGTTTATTTTAATTCTCAAAATCTTAGTTCCAGAAAATAAACCTGCCTACACCAAACACTTTATAATTAGCCTAAGTCCCTATAACTCCAAATACTCTCACTCCTCATACAATCAGATTCCTCTTAAAACTCCTGACAAGACACGAATAATCCAACTAACCTAACTCCCAAACTCTCCCCACACTCCAAACACTCTCCCATAACACACTAACCAGACTAACTCTGACATCACTCAAACACTCCTTATATGCTCCTCCCCCCACACTTTCCAAGACATCACAAACCAGGGCCGGCGCTACCTCTAGGCAAACTAGGCGGTTGCCTAGGGCGCGTGGCTGGAGAGGGCGCAGAAACGCTGCGCTCCCCGCAGCCGCCGGACCCCCCTGCCACCACCCCCGCAGCCGCCGGACCCCCCGCCACCCCCCGCAGTTGCTGGACCCCCACCCCCTACCTTCTCCGCGCCGCTGCCGGAGCCCCGCCCGCGCTCTGTTTTGGCGGGAGGAACCAGGGCAACAGGGCTTAAACAGCCCTGTTGCCCTGGTTTCCCCGGCCATAAACAGAGTGTGGGGGTCCCATCACGTCACTTCCTCCACGCCGGGACCAGCAGACGGGGAGGCAGGCTCGGAGGAGGAGGAGGTGGTGGCCAGGGTGGGGGGGGAGGTAGGGGGCGGGCGGTGCTGCGGCTGCGGGTGGTGGCGGGGGGTCCGGTGGCTGCGGGGGTGGTGGTTTGCAAAGCAGGGCTGCTTTGCTCCGGAGCCCCCCCCATGGCACAAGAGGGGGGCGCTAAATATAATTTTGCCTAGGGCGCCAAACTGCCCTGCACCGGTCCTGTCACAAACCACACCCACTCAGTTCAACATTCTATACTCACCAAATATACTAAAGCAGACATACGCCAGGGAACTGAATTGTGGGGTTACGCCACAGCCACCTCTCTCAGTGAGTCCACCTTCTCACTGCCACTGCCACCGGCTGCTGTGGCTCCTCATCCTCTCTCTCATCATTGCTACTTCTTGCTTGCAGAGAGCCAGTGAGCGGCATCTCCTGCTCCTCCTTCTCACCATTGCCGTTGTCTTGGGCAGAGCGAGAGGCAGGTGAATAAGCAGGTTGCCATGGTGAAGAGGAGTGAGTCCAGGAAACACTTGTCAGTGGGCCCCTGCTGGGGAGTGGACCCTTGGCAAGTGCCCAACCATACCTACCCTTGACACTGGAGCCCTGAGAGCCAGTGTGGGGTAGTGGTGAGAGTGCTGGACTGGGACACAGGAGACCCAGGTTCCAGTCCCCGCTCAGCCATGAAGCTCACTAGGTGACTTTGGGCCAGTCACTGACTCTCTGCCTAACCTACCTCACAGGGTTGTTGTGAGGATAAAATGGAGAGGAGGAGGATTATGTAAGCCATCTGAGGTTCCTTGCAGGAAAAAAGGCAGGATATCATCATCATGCCCATGACACTTTCTCAAAATTCCACATGTGCCCACTGACCCAAAAGGTTTCGGGACCCCTGCCTTAAGCATTTCTAACTTTCTATTGGTCTTTAATGGGTTTATAGAGACTTAATTACTATTGGCAGAAAAGCCTGATGACAAAGCTGTGTATACTATGTGGCAGATAAAGCAAATCCAAATTTGGCACCAAAATAATCCAGATTTTGCACCAATAAAGCCTGTATCTTTCCATCTGCACCAACTGATGTGCATATATTCGCTTAGTTGACCTAATCTATTCTGTTTCCACCTGGCGTGGGAAGGGAAAAAGCCATCAAGAGTACCAAAGCCCTGCATCCTAGCGACTGGGAATCTTGCCCAAGAGTACATTTCCAATCTTAAATTCTAGAAACATGCTCAGAAGAAGAAGAAGAAGAAGAAGAAGAAGAAGAAGAAGAAGAAGAAGAAGAAGAAGAAGGACCTTCCAACTCTATGATCTATGGCATCTATGAAAGCAGCAGCAGCAGCTCAAGGTGACCTCCTTATGCTGAAATCTGAACCTTATACCAATGTCTATGTGTCCGTGAGGTGTGATGGCAGAATCACAGAATACTGACATCTGTAGCCTGGGATACCATGCTTGGAGCTGATGGGGTAGGGTGCGACCAGGGATGGCTCCAGGTCTGATGGGGCCCTTAACAAATTTCCCTTGATGGGTCTTTCCTCCTATGTCAGTGGTGCCCCCTGGTGCATTTAGCTGGCAGTGGTGACAGCAATGCCCAGAAGCCATGCTCCAATCAGCGCTGGCTGGCTGGGTCTGGGATCCGCTACATTGGGAGCATTGTGGGGAATTAAAATGGTGGCTCCCATAGCCCTAGAGCAGGGCTCTCCAACCTTGGGTCCCCAGATGTTGCTGGACTACAGCTCCCAGAATCCCTTGCCATTAGTCATGCTGACTGGGTATGCTGGGTATGCCCAGACCCACGGTTGGAGAGCCCTGCCCTAGAGTGTGTGTGGGGCACTATAGGGATGGTTGGCCAGGAGGGGAGCTGAACACCTGGCTGTGGTTGTGTTCCCCCTCCCGCCCCGCCATCACCTGTGTAAACAATTACGTACATCTAGCCTCGTCATATGTCTGGCTTTCTCCGTGCATGACAAATTGCTTGGTGGCTGTTGGATGTCACTGCCGAATATTCTTCCCCTGCACCAGCTTCACTGTCTTCATTTGCACATGTGCACACAGTGCACAACTGCAGGACAATCTCCTCAAGGAAGACATCTGTGTGTGGGGGAAGCCATTGGGGAGGCCTGTCCTGTCTATCGCTTCTCCTGTGGAAAACAAAAAGAGGAAGCCACATAATTGCCCAGCAGGCTCCTAGCCAATCAGAAAAAAGCTGGAGGGGAGCAGCAGAATGGTTGCCACCGGGCCACTTGGAATTCTTCAAGGGATGGGCCAGGCAGCCGGTGAAAATGACTGTGGGACTGGCTGGGGGAGCGACTTATTTTATTTGGGGATTCTTTTTTCTTTCATTTTGCTGAGTTCACGCCGCACATCAGTTAATTGACTTCCCCACTCCTCGGAGGATTAATTTTGGGTTAAATTCAAAAACTTAATTTTATATGAGTGAGTGAATGAGTGTGCGTGTGTGTGCGCACATGCTCTTCTAGTTAGGAAAGTTCTTCCCCCCCTATGCTTTCTGCCCAGCTGAGAAGAGCCAGCCAGAACTGTATGTAAAAAAGTTATTTTCTTCCTTATTTATTTATTTATTTATTTATATTTATTTATTTATTATATTTATACCCCGCCTTTTTTCCTGCAAGGAACCCAAGACGGCTTACATAGTCCTCCTCCTCTTCCTCTCCGTTTTATCCTCACAACAACCCTGTGAGGCAGGTTAGGCTGAGAGTCAGTGACTGGCCCAAAGTCACCCAGTGAGCTTCATGGCTGAGCAGGGACTAGAACCCGGATCTCCCACGTCCCAGTCCAACACTCTCACCACTACGCCACACTGGCTCTTGTATGTGTATGTGTATGTGTATGTGTGTGTGTGTGTGTTGGGGGGGTTAGCTGACTGTTACTGCTGTCATGCTGTGAGGCATTGCATTTTTCTAAGATATTGTGGTTGTGGGTCATTTTATCTGAGCAAGATGTGGCAGCTGTGGGCCTTTTCTTTTCTTTTCTTTCTTTCTTTCTTTTTCTGAACAACGTATGGTAGCTGTTGGTCATCCCCCCCCCCCCCGAGCAAGATGTGGTGGTTGTGTGGGGCAGTAGCATTTTTTCTGTGCAACATATTGCGATGGGATTGGGAATCTTTTATCAGACCCATATCTCCTTGCTGTACAGCGGTGTGTTTGACTTCTGTGTGTCTGTGTGTGCATGCTTTGGTGAGTCTGAGGTTGCAGAAAAATAGCTCTGGGGTTTTTTGGGGTGTTTTTTGTTTTTTTGTTTTTTTACAATGTATTTGAGTTTGTGATTGCCTAGAGGAAAGGCAATGGATGCCCTGTTGCTTTTGTGTAGGAAAACTAGATGTTGTGGCTCCACCTCTCCTGACTTCTTGGCCCCGCCTCTGCTGGCCCCTTGGCCCCGCCTCTGCGGACCCATCCTCTGCCCCATCACCACTGGGGTATCATTTACATTTCCCACAATGCCCCAGAACAATGTTAGGTCAGGAACATTGTGGCACTCATCAGAACTCTAGAAAATAACTGTTTCAAAGGGGAACCTGTGACTGGGGGATGGCTTTTTGGGAGTCTGAGGCCCTGGAAGCTGGCCGGGGATGCTGCCTGCTGGTGCTGGGCCTCAATGAGATTTTTATTCTGCTGTTTAGGTAGTAGTTCATTGACTTCAGGGAACTATTTTTCACTGTTAAGTGAGGGATCGATTTATTTTATAGCAACCTGCCACTGCCTCTAATCATTGCTTCATTTCTTTTGCAGAGTTGGCTTCTGGATGGGTGGAAGAAGCTAGTCATAGGGTTCACAGCTGTTTTTCCTAGCCACACCGAGCCAGGTGTCTTTCTTCTCTTTTGGACTGCATATTCAATCCAGCTCTACCTGTAGCATGATTACTACAAGCCTGCACAAAGCGAATCAGACAAACCACTGTGTGGAATGACTCCAGGCTAAAATTCTGCAATGTCACATAGATGCTTCTCACCCCAAAGGGAAAATGCACATTGACAATCCTGGCAAGGACAGACTTCACAAATTTAACTTTAGCATAATTGACACCGAGCAAGCACCTTGGCCATTTGCCAAAAATCAAAGGAAGCATCGGGCTTTTTGCAAAAGGCGGACAATATCACCCACATTGATATTGACAGTCCCAGCCGTATGTCTCGAACAAAGGAAGAAATTGGATCAATACGGGGATGTTTTTTTTAAAAAAAGCTTCAGAAAAAAAGTCTGTCTGGAGAATATGAATTGGAAATCCACTCCGACGTGAAACAAGCGGTGACTACCCTCAAACAAAGCACACGGTTAACCTTAAAGAAGCAAACAGGGAAAAGAAATGGATTTGCAATCTTGAAAAATGGGATCATTTAAAGAAAGCTGCAATCAACAGGCCACAGTAGCAATAAAGTTTAAATAATAAACTGGGAAAGCTCCAGACCTCACTCCTAAGTATTGATCTTCCATTCTTCAGTAAGTCTCATACTGTGTGTGTGTGTGTGTGTGTGTTCACACACACAAACGTAGATAGATAGGTGTCAAAACTGGGTTGGGTCCAGACTTAATCGTACTTTTAGGGTAGACCTTTGAAATCAAATGATATATATATACACACACACACACACACATAGATTCATAGATCATAGAGTTGGAAGGGGCCTACAAGGGCATCGAGTCCAACCCCCTACTCAATGCAGGAAACTAGAGGAGGGGTCTCCCATCCAAGTAATAACCAGGCCTGACCCTACTTAGCTTTCCACACTCAGACAAGCTGAGCCATATATATATGGTATATATATATATATACACACACACACACACACACACACACATCTTAAGTCTCATAGGTTTCAATGGGCCCACTTTAAGTATTACTTAAATCTGGATCCAACCCATTGGAATCAATAGGAATAAGTGTTTAATTCTGTATTGGATTGTTGTGGTCAAAGGTGCCATCCTTGGATTCTGAGGACTCTATCCATGAAGATACCACCACACTGCAGACGCTTCCATGTCTTTCATTATTAGAAGACCGCCATCTTGTGTAAGGGCATGGGAGAGTGACTTAGGTGAATCTTTGGAAGATCATTGGCAATATATACCTGGACTTCTTTTGTCCCTATCAATTCTAATATAAAGGAAGCACAAAGCAACGTTCTCAGTAGGTGGTACATTACCCTGCAAGACTTCACCTAATGCAGTGTTCTTCAACCTGGCTGGGGCATGCTGGGAGTTATAGGCCAAAAACATCTGGGGACCCAAGGTTGAAGAACACTGACCTGATGCATCCAAACAATAGTCAACAATGTTGCAAGGGGTATGGTCAGATTGGTTCATACTTTCTTCTGTGGGGGGAATGCACAACAGTGTGGGAGTTTTGGAACATAGTTGGTGACCACTGTAACTCCTAAACTAAAGCTATGCTTCTTTCTTTTTGAACCTGTATGACCCTGGATTCCTGCATAAAGGCCTTCTTCAGCAATTATATACAGCAGCAAAGTTGTGTATTGCACACAAATGGAAGTCTCTAAAAGAATACACTAAACAGCAGTGGATGGATAAAGTTTGGGAGACTATGGGCTGGATCGAGATTTAGTCATACACAGAGTAGAAACATTGATTTCAATGGGTCTATTATTTTAAGCATGACTAAACCTGGATCCAACCCTATAGAATATATAAAAACTTACTCAGAAAGTGCAGCAAGCAAGGGATCCTAATTTGGAAAAAGATATTACGGCATCATGGTTTCCGTTTATTTCCTATGTGGAAGCCCCTCAGATTTCTGATCAAATTCCAATCAAGTACAGAGAGTTTCTTCTTAGGCTGTTTTACTGTGCTTATACTAGAATATAAATGATATGCGAAGAAGACTTATAATCAGTGAGTTTACCTCTTTAGGGTGCAATCCAATCGGGATGCCCATAAGCCTCTGAACTCGGAGGATTATGGGAATCCTATGCAAGGGGGGGGGAGTGGCAAAGGCAATCTTCACCTCCCCGCTGTTCCTGCCCTGTAAGCCGGCTAGACGGCTGATTTTGCCTGTCTAGCTGCAGAGCTTCATAGGGGGAGGGGAGGGAAGGGAGGGGGCTGGAGTGCCGTCATATGTTGTATCCTGGCGGCCCGGGTCTCCTCCCTCCCCTCCCACCCATTGGAATACCCCCTTTACTCCTTGTCTGAGGTCTCTCTTACAACCTCAGAGAAGCAGCCAGCATAGTTCTTTTTCCGTATCAGCTGGGAGGAGGGGCGAGGGGGAACAGAGCACGGATCCACAGCTCCGAGGTCAGACTCTGAGCTCTGGGTTCTGACCTCGGAGTTGGGAATCCAAAGAATCCTATGGCCACCTAGATGCTGTCTAGGGGCCACAGGATCACTCTGCTTGTAATCTTGTTGTTCTATGGTTAGATGTGTTCTTTTTGGCTGCCTGCATTTTTAATTTTAATTCAAAATAAAATAAAATCCCCAATGGGAACTAATGCAATTTATTTTGCTTTAATTTATTTATTTATGGTATTTATTTATATACTGACCTCCATAAATATTTATCCCAGGAAGGTTCAGGATAGAGAACAACAGCAAAATATACAATAAAACAGTTTGCTCCTTTGGGCTCTGTCTGCTCAGTCGCCTTTAATGCATTGTGGACCTATGTGTTTTCCTACTCTGCACCACAGATGTTGATGTCCTGTTCTGGACCAAGCAGAAGCCCGCGGTGCTCCGTACCAGGCAGCAGACTGACAAGGTGGCAGCAAGCAGACCGTTAGTTGCAGCATCCAGAGAGTTCCTAGTGAGCAACTTGCTCCGACAAGGTCTGAGACCAAACAGAAGCCGTTTATGGCACAGACCCAGACTCCGCCCTTTCCCACAGAACGGAAGCCTTAAAGGGACAGGCCTCTGGCCTGTATGCTAGCACTCCTCTGTCTCTCCAAGAGTTCATGCCTGGCACACTGATGGCGCTGGCACATCGACTCCCTGGAATGTGGTGCTGGTCCGGTGCTGGAGCTAGGCTTGGGGGTCTCTGGCAGCTCTGCAGTGCTGCTCAGACCTGGAGTTACCTCTGTTGGCACCACTGGTCCATCAGCTTCAGAGTCCATGTCACTGCTGGACTCCTGGGTCATGAGAGTCTATCAGCTGACCGATCTTCTTGACTGGTGATGCTGCCCTGTACACTGGGAGTCCTCCGAACAATTTTCATAGACATGCCAGAAAAGACCATTCATACCGGTGAAGTCTGGTGACCCCTGGATTAGGTGCATCTTGCAGTTTCTTCCATAGTTCTAGCTCAGGGATGCAAAACCTCAGGCCCGGGGCCTACAGCCAGCCTCGTGGAGTTCCAAACCGGCCCTTGGAGTTCCCTGGAAGGCCACACCCCCTTTCCCCACCCCCCCTTTCCCCTGACCATCAAACATTTGGTGGTTTTCTGGCTTTTGTGCAGTCTCCCCCTCTTCTAAAAGGTTGAAGTGCCTCTGCTAAAGCTTAGTTACTGGCAGGAAGAGCATTAAGTGACAATATGCTGGTATTTTGGCACCACCCCTTTTGGCTTCAGCCCCGCCCACAACTGCATGCGCCACCCAAGAACATCTCCGAAATGGAATTTGGCCCTCCGGCCGCTAGAAGTGCAACAGTCCCTTTTCTAGGGCTATGATTCCATTGCCACCCAAGTAACTTTTCAGCAGGAGATATAACAATGCAAGAAAACGATGCTGAACCAAACAGAGTGCTGGGGGAACTTCTTGCTTTTTTACTGGCCAGAATTCAACACAGAAGCTTGACAGTGAAAATTCACTGTTAAGGCAAGGAGCGGTAACAATAGGGTTGCTGCCTGGCTGAAGAATCAACAACCCGCCACCTGCTGTTAATGAATGTCAGGCATTGAAATCCCCCCCCCTTTTAAGAAAGGTCATTCTCTGTATTGAGCTACCTTTGTGTATTGTAAAACGAACAAAATCGACCTGACTCAGACAAGACTGTTTTATGTTTCCTCTTGGATAAAGGAATTTAACTCATGTGACAAACTTCCAGAGCTCCCTTTATATATATATATATATATATATATATATATATATATCATTTGCAACTCTTTTTATTCCAACAAATAAATCAAAGAACATCTGAATGCAGTCTGGTTTAACCAATCTCATCTCGGGGATGGGCAATCACCCTCTTGCTTGCCCTGAAAGTGCTTAGGGTGTTTTCAGGTGTTGGATCTGGAAGATCAAACAATGAATCCCCAGTGAGGAATGACATCTGGAGCAGGGGAGGCTGGGGACTCCTGTGTCAGTGGGGATCCTTATCCGTTGCATCTTTTTGTTTGAGTTTGACTCCACCCCCAAAATAGGTTCACCACCATGGAGCACCGAGGATAGCTCCTATAAAGCTCAAGATAAAAGATGCAATGGATGAGGAGCCTCACTGACACAGGAGTCACCAGCCTCCACTGATCTGGAGAACAGATTTCTTGCTGGGAGTTCTGGGACTTGTAGTCCCAGTCCCACAAAGGAAAAGATGCTCCACGTCACTATAATTAGCGCCTGCTGCTGCTCCTCTGCCTCCACTTCCCCAGTTTTTTGACCTTGTGAAAGGGGGAGGCAGAGAAGAAGGCAGCAAAAATGTGAGCAGAATTGGGGCAACAGAAGTGCTGTGGGCAGTGGTGGCTCCAATGTCAGTGGGGCTGCGTATCTGCTCCAGGTTTCACTATAAACTTTTAAGGAGTTGTCCATGGTGCTGAACCATAGCCCAAGATAGGTTCAGCACCATGGATAGCTCCTTAAAAGTTTGGAGTAAAATCTCAAGTGGATACACAGCCCTTCTGGAGCCACTAGCCTCCACTGGTTGTACTGGAGCCAGGGCTAACAGGGTCAAAGTGCTAGGACTTTTTGATTAGCAGGGATGATTATGTCATCTGCCACCCCCCTCCCCAGACTTCTCTGTTTCCTCTGTGCTTAGTTACAATCCTCACAGTGCTGGGGTGGGGGTAGATTTTCCCAGCAACAATATATTGTTGTTCCCCGTTGTTGTAATGCAAAGTATTTTTTGCTGGCAGGGCTTGGTCTTGAATGGGCAGTCAAGACCCATTACTCTACCCCCATCGTATCCCATAAGGCAGCGGATACTGTGCTCTGGGCAACCTAAAGGTTTCTTGGAAGCTGATTGGGATTCTTCAATGACAAGATCAATAACGGTTGATATGTTTCCATGAAGTAGAAAACTGATCCTCCTTTGCAATATGCAGCAACAAGGGTGTGTTGGTTGTGTTTGAGGACATCCTCTCAGTTCATAGGGGATGTAAGTGAGGCCTGGCTAGTGCTCCAAAATCAGTGGAAACCTAGGGATACATACATCCCAGGATCCTTTTCAATGTACAGCGGTCCCTCAGCAGACACATCACTACAGCACCCTTGACAGCAGAAAACTTTTCCATAGTGATTTCAGATGGCGTGACTGTCCCTTTAGGGTGAAGATCGATGTACATTCTATCTAAAAAGTGGCAGAAGGGGTTCAAACACAGATTCACTGCAATCTTCTTTTTTGTAAATCTTATTTGATTGAAAAACTTATTTAAGGCACAACCTTATGCAAGTTGAGACAGGAAAAAAGGCCTACAGCTCCCAGCATGCCCCAGGCAGCTATGCTGGCTGGGGCATGCTGCGAGTTGTAGGCCTTTTTTCTGTCTCAACTTGCATAAGATTGCACCCTTAAAGATACTAAATGCAAAAACCACACACAATTTACCAAATCAGTCCCAAACCAGGAATCTAGGCAATACACATAATTCCATCATCTTCTATATCATTCAAAACGTCTTGCTTTACATTTTCTTGTTTGCACATACCAGAGTTCCATAGTTTCATAGATTTCATAGATCATAGAGTTAGAAGGAGCCTACAAGGCCATCAAGTCCAACCCCCTGTTCAATTCAGGAAACTAGAGGAGGGGTCTCCCATCCAAGTAATAACCAAGCTTGACTCTGCTTAGCTTTCCACACTCAGACAAGCTGAGCCAGCATAAGCCACCCTTCGCCATTCTTCTGTTGTCGGAAGAGTTTGTGGTTTCTAACAACTTGCAACCATTATCCTTGCTCTAAGCAGCAGGGGTGACTCCAGAGGAAGTAAAGCCAGTTTGGGGCTAGTACATGTTCCCACAATGGACTACCCCGGGTGCAAGTGAGCAACCCAGCCAATGAAGAGGTGGTGCACATTGACCACATTTCATTGCATGTTCACATGTAGGACCTGCAAAAAAAATGTTTAAGCATATTCTCAACCCCAGAGGAGTGGGTGTAATCTGCCCCCCCAGCAGTTCTGTACTCCTAGTCTAGAGGGTAGGACAACTGAAATTTCTTTGGGTGGGGGGATCTGTATACTACTTTGTTACACATGCTTTGAAGCTCACAATCAACAGAGAATTCATAATACATTGATCCAGCCTCTCTACAAAGGTGAGCATTATGAATGGGCAAGTTTCGACCAAAGAGCTGACCAATTATGAAATTCAGTGGCATCGCTACTACTAACATCTCCCTTCCAAGTACATGTGTGTGAATTGGCATTGTTACCACTTGATGTACACAAGATACTCAACACTGTGAAGACGCAAAATATTTTTTATCTTGACACAAAAGTAAAGTAAACAAAAACAAACGGGCACTTGTTGGTTGCATAAGTATTCACCCCCTGAGTCAATACTTGGTAGAAGCACCTTTGGCAGCAATGACTGCTGCGAGTCTTCTTGGGCAAGTCTCTTTCAGTTTTGCGCATCTGGATCCTGCAATGTTTGCCCATTCTTCCTGGCAAAATTGCTCCAGCTCTGTCAGGTTGGATGGGGACCATTGGTGAACAGCAACTTTCAAGTCTTGCCACAGATTCTCAGTCGGATTGAGGTCTGGGCTTTGACTGGGCCATTCTAAGACTTTCAGGTTCTTGTTTTCAAACCACTCCAATGTTACTTTGGCTGTGTGCTCAGGGTCATTGTCCTGCTTGAAGGTGAACCTCCGCCCCAGTCCCAGGTCCCTTGCAGACTGAAACAGGTTTTCCTCTAGAATTGCCCTGTATTTGGCTCCATCAATCTCACCCTCAATCCTGACCAGTTTCCCAGTCCCTGCCCGCCGAGGAAAAGCATCCCCACAACATGATGCTGCCACCACCATGCTTCACTGTGGGGATGGTATTCTCAGGGCAATGAGCGCTGTTGGCTTTGCGCCACACACAGCGTTTTGCGGCAAGGCCCAAAAGTTAAATTTTGGTCTCATAAGACCAGAAAACCTTTCTGCACATGTTTGCTGTGTCTCCCACATGCCTTTTTGAAAACTCCAAACGGGCTTTGATATGGGTTTGTTTCAGCAATGGCTTTCTTATCACCACTCTTCCATAAAGCCCAACTTTGTGGA
This sequence comes from Shinisaurus crocodilurus, assembly GCA_021292165.1. Lineage (NCBI taxonomy): Eukaryota > Metazoa > Chordata > Lepidosauria > Squamata > Shinisauridae > Shinisaurus > Shinisaurus crocodilurus. Next base: position 40,519 of record JAHFWL010000024.1, on the reverse strand, counting down.
GCATCCAGGTGATAGTTGTCCCATGGACGGTTTCTCCCATCTCAGCTGCAGATCTCTCCAGCTCCTTCAGAGTTACCAGTGACCACTTGGTTGCCTCTCTGACTAATGCCCTCCTTACCCAGTCATTGCGTTTTTGTGGATGGCCTTTTCTAGGCAGGGTCACGGTTGAGCCATATTCTTTCCATTTTGTAATAATGGATTTAACGGTGCTCTGGGGGATGTTCATAGTTTGGGATTTTTTTTAAATAACCCAACCCTGATTGGTGCTTCTGCACAACTTTATCCCAGAGTTGTTTTCATAGCTCCTTGGACTTCATGATGCTGTTTGTTTAGATATGCTCTCCAACAAACTCGGGCCTTCCAGAAACAGGTGTATTTAATCTGAGATCATGTGGCATTGGAATTGCACACAGGTGGTCTCCATTCAACTACTTACACTACTGTATGTGACTTCTGGAGGCAGTGGGTTGCACCAGAGATTCTTTAGGTAATGTCACAGCACAGGGGGTGAATACTTATGCAAGATTTTTATCTTGACACAAAAGTAAAGTAAACAAAAACAAACAGGGCACTTGTTGGTTGCATAAGTATTCACCCTCTGAGTCAATACTTGGTAGAAGCACCGCTTTGGCAGCAATTACAGCTGCAAGTCTTCTTGGGTAAGTCTCTATCAGCTTTGCGCATCTGAATACTTATGCAAGTGCCAGTTTGTTTTTGTTTACTTAACTTTTGTGCCACAATAAAACATATTTTGCACCATCACAATGTTGAGTATCTTCTTGTGTACATCAAGTGGTAACACACTGCCAATTAAATCCATTTCAATTCCAGGTTGTAACACAACAAAATGTGGAAAAGTCAAAGGGGGGTGAATACTGCAAGGCACTGTACACACACACACACACACACACACACACTGGTGGGAAACTGGGTTGGGGCTGGCTTTCCCACTGGCTTTTCTGGCAGAAAATAAAATAAAATAGCGGGCCCAGTCAAAAATGGGTCATTTTGCCCACACTGGTATAGGTTCGTGCGTGCAATTGCAGAAACGTAATTCCATTTTAGAGGGGAGCAAAACCAAGCCTATAATTTCAGAATGGAGACATACATATGAATGGGAAATGCACGGAAATTAGTAGTGGAAAAGTGAGCGACGAAAGTGAAATGAATCGTGATGTGTGCTGATCTAGACACACCCTTGGACACAGTAAAAAAACAAAACAAAAAAAACCCTTCTGTTGAATCGCTAGATAAGATGTTCAGAGCAAGTCAGATGCTATTTTCCCTCGAAGATACAGATTCACTTGTCAGTGCAGACACCAGGGAAAATATGTGCATGTTTTGATGTTCAGATAGATAAAAGGGACTTGTTAAAATAGTTGACACTTGCAGTTTGATGTCAGAAGTGAGACTAACAGTGCTACAGAATTTATTAATGGCTAATGGGGGGGTGAATAGGGATCAACGTGACATAATGGAACATGCATATCAAAAGTTTAGATTTCCTTTAAAGTCCCATAAGACGGCCTAATCCACATCCAGACACTGGGACTAATGGTCTCAAGTCATGACAATCTCGGCTTGCAGAGGACACACAGGTAAATGCTCGGCCCATGCCATATTTTATTCAACTCTGCAGTGGAAAGCTGGGATGGAGGTGATGACTGCTTCACACCACATCCTGTGATGAGCGATGGCAGAAAGGTGGGCTTAGTGCCAGCATCACAGGTAGGCATGGTAGGGCACCTGTTGAGGCCCCCCCCCCCCAGCATGGGCCCACTGACAAGAACCCCCTGGAGTTGCTCCTCTCCATTGCAACCTTGTCCCCCTGGCTCTCACTCTGGCAAAGACAATGGTGGTGGTGAGCAGGGGCGGTGTTAGGGGGCAGCCCACTAGGGCTGGAGCCCCGAATCTTTCATTTGTAGCCCAGAATCTCTAGGAGGCCATCTGCCCCACCACCCTGCTGTCCATGGGTACTTGCTGAGATAAAGGTACAGGGCCCCCAATCTCTGTTGCACCTAAACCCCCTGGATTAGCTGGGTTTTGGCCCACATGTGCTTCACCTCCTACTGCCCCCCTTGAATCTTTCTGCCTGAGGTTTTTTTCTGAAATCAAATGCTCTCCTCTCCCCTGTCCATACATCCCTTTTTACAAATAAGGGTGTCCTTAGGAGACAGGGTCCTTTAAAGACACACACACACACACAGAGACTTTAGAGCAGTGGTTCTCAGCCTTTTTTGCCCCATGCACCCTCTTCACAGTATGTCAGAATGTCATTCCCCCCTTTCCAAGATTGTCTGACTTAATCTGTGCCATACAATAAGGTGTGATGCCCTGTAGATTATGTACAATCTGTAGAATTGTAATTTGTAGAAAGATCAGTATTCCAACAGTTTGAGTCTGTGGTCCCAATCCCCCCCCCCAAAACCCTAAAATTCCCCCAGGGGGGAATTCCCCCCTGGTTGAGATTTATTTATTTGTTATTACATTTATGAATCACCCGTCTGGCCGGCCACCTGGCCACCCTGGGCGATGTACAATTAAAACAATGCAATAATAACAAGAACGTAACAATTAAAACAGTATAGATTTTTTTTTAAAAAAATCCTAACCCACCCCATATTCCCCTGCTCGAGAGCATATGTAAATTAGCATATGCAAAGTTTTGATATCTATTTTTTTGTTTTTATTCACTATGTTATTGTTTGCATTGTATGCTTTAATGTATTGTACACTGCTCAGAGGACTTGGGTTATTGGGTGGTTTTAAAGTATAATAAATAAATAAATCTACTCAACCAGGCAAGGAAGGACCTGAGAAGGCGCCAGTCAACCCATGAGAAGCAACTTTGCATAACAGACCAAACAGGAAATATATCTCAACCAAAAACAAAGAAGCAATAAACCAATTGGGATAAGTAAACTGGTGAAGATGAATAATATCCCCAAAGTCTGATAATGTTGCTTTATCTATACAGGCTATAAGCATACAGTCTTTAAGCAATAAAAGAGTGTAAAATCAAGTTGTACAATTATATCATGCAATACCAGAAATAACCAAACATGTTTCAACCATTGGTCTTCTTCAGTGGTCTAGTACCTAAAAAGGTATATGAAAATAAATATAAAAAGACATATAGATACACACACATTTCAGTCCAAACGTCTCACACCTATTGACATTATATAATACTGCAGTATCTCCACCTGCAATTCTAAAAACAAATTTATTTATTTTTTAACAACCCAGCTCCCTAAATATATTATAAACTTACAGATATATTATATGTAAAGAACCTCACCAATTCAGGTACAAATTCATAGACTTCACCAAACCAAAAAAATAATATATATACATGCAAAAGCATATGCATGTCAGAGTACTGTGAAACTGAAAGAGGCCTTAGGCTCCATTGTGAATATATAACTCTGAAAAATGCAAGGAACTGTAGTGGTCCTGAAAACAAATTCATAAAAGGAAAGTTATCATTTTGAAACAAATTAATAGTGCACAATTTTCTATGTATAGAAACTTGCATACTCACATATACCAGAAGGTTAACCAAAATACTAATGGAATCACTCAGGAGGCTTCCCTTTCAGGCACCTAAAAGCTGTCCACAAAAACTGAGAAGCCTTGGATCCCTGCTAGGTGTGGTTAAGGTTGATGCCACCCTTGCAAGGTAGGACCAGTGCTGGGGTCAGCAAGAACTGCTTAGGCCAGTGTTCTCCAACCTTGGGTCCCCAGATGTTTTTGGCCTACAACTCCCAGCATGCCCCAGCCAGCGTAGCTGGCTGGGGCATGCTGGGAGTTGTAGGCCAAAAACATCTGGGGACCCAAGGTTGGAGAACACTGGCTTAGGCTGTCCTCTCCCTGGCATACCCCTGCTTGTGAGGTGTGCTGCAAGGCCCTGGCACACATCGCCCCATCACAGATGACCTGCTGATGGCAAATACTTTTATGACTGAATCATCAGATCTCTCCAGTAGTGATGCACAGGAATCAGACAAGGAGGCCCTGCAGGGCTCTCAGACCTGCTCCTTCAGACCACCAACGCTCCAATGTCAGCAGGGCTGTGTACCTGCTCTGGATTTCACGCCCAACTTCTAAGGAGCTATCCATGGTGCTGAACCCAATTCTCACACTAGGTTTGGCACCATAGAGAGCTCCTTAAAAGTTCGGAATAAAATCTGGAGTGGAGAGACATTAGAGCCACCAGCCTCCGCTGCCCACTACCCAAGGCTGCTTGCTCCTCTACTATGCAGGCAAAAGACACAACGTGGAGCTATTCAGCAGTGCTGCATGGCTCTGCTGCCCCTTTAAGTTCCTCAGTGCTTCAGCTTAGGGGTGGAGCTCTGGCAGTTTAGACCTACATTGGAGTACATTTGGCCCCAATCAGAGCAAAGTTCCTGTTCTCCAGGGAGCTGTCCTAGGTGCTGAAGACATTGCTGCTGACCATGGTGCCTTCATCTCTGCTACCTGGTAACCCCACTGCCCTGCCATCTTCCAGCTTCAGAGTAGAATCAACTTCGTATATTTCAAACATTCCTTTGATTCATCCCATAGAAACTACAGGTGGTACCATTGTCCTTTTCAACTACTAGAGGCAAAGAGAGAGAGAATGTAATTATCCCTTCTAGAAAACTGTACTTAAAAGAGGCAGGAAGACAAAGCAGTTAAAGCCAGACAGGCTGCTACTTCAGACACAAATAAAAGGCAGCTGATTAAAATTCTCAGAATAAACTGATGTCTTTAAGCTCTCCTTTCCCAGTTATTTTTAATTATATATGTATCCCACCTTTTCTCCAGAGATTTTAAGGTGGCATAATTTTATTTATTTATTTATTAGATTTATACCCCGCTTTTTTTCATGTCAGGAACCCAAGGCAGCTTACGTAATCCTCCTCCTCCTCTCCAGTTTATCCTCACAACAACCCTGTGAGCTAGGTTAGGCTGAGAGTCAGTGACTGGCCCAAAGTCACCCAGTGAGCTTCATGGCCGAGCGGGGACTAGAACCCGGATCTCCCAAGTCCCAGTCCAACACTCTCACCACTACAGAGACTGTAGTGTCTCACCACTACAGTCCTTCACTCCCCCCATTTGATCCTCCCAACAACCCTGTGGTGTAGGTTAGGGTTAGGGATAGTGACCAGCCTGAAGTCACCTGTGAGCTTCGTGTCTGGGTGGAGATTCAAACCTGGGTCTTCCTTGTCCTTGTCCTAACCCAACACTCTAACCCAGCCTTCCTCAACCCAGTGCACTTGAGAAATGTTGGATTACAGGTGGCTTGGGATGATGGATGTTGTTGTAGTCCAACACATCTGGAGGGCGCTGGGTTGGGGAAGGCTACTCTAACCATTACAACACAAGTCCTTCTCTGGCACTATTCCTGAAGAGGGTACACCCATACATGTAAGCTTTATGAGGCGGTGCATGTTGGCCCCACCTCCAGTGTCCCTGGATGCGCTGATCCCGCCCCTTAGCCCCCAAACTTTCTACGTTGTGGGGGAAGTTCTGAAGGGGGTTGAGTTCACTTGAACATGAGTAGATAGATAGAATTCTTTATTTGCATCAGCCACCGGCCTTAGCATGAAGTAAAATATATAGAAATAGAAAACAAAATTATACTTGACTAAAATTATCTTAGTTGCATTCTTAAAATTTGCATTGAACAAAAATGCCATGATTAATACATAAATACATAGTCCTTCAGACATAAATAGAATCAATAAAACAACAGATAGACTTCTACTCGGTCAAGAACCTGTGAATAATTTGGTCTCTAATAAGATGGTAGAACTTATTTTAATAGCCCCAGCTAAAAAATTAGTGGTTTTTGCTGTGACCTGTTTATTTTGATCTGCGAGAAGAAAAGACACAAAAGCAATAACTGACCGCCCTGGAATAGATGACAGTAGTGGAGAAATCACCTCTTTCCTTAAGGTCCTTATAGAAAGCACACGAGTAGAAGCTTCTGTGAGAGAGGAAGTCTGATAAAGCAGGGTTCGCCTCACATTCAAGTGAACACCAGCAGAAGCCTCCTCCAAACTTTTCTGCTCAACGCAAGGAGATATAGGCCAATGTGGACGTGGACTCTGGAGGTGTGGCCAGGGATACGTGGCTGGCTCCATGTCCTTTACATGTGTCAATATACCCCCTGTTTGGGCATCACAACATAGGGCTGCATTAGCTCACAGTCTTCTGGTGTACACAACATGGTCAACGTGATGGGAAGTGGGATGAAATCCAGGCTGTCTTTTGCACAGGCCACACCAGGCACCACACAGAAACGTCCACCACAAACAAAACTTAAGCTGACGTTTTGCAGGCCGCCACTCAGTCAACATCAGGGGCTGAGTCACCTATACTATGGGAAGGGTCCATAGGCTCAGTGTGGTAAGAGCACATGCTTTGCATTGCCAAAGGAGCCGGGCTCAATCCGTGGCACCTCCAGCTGGGGAAAAGACAAGAGAAAAGGATTTGGGGAAGCAGAGGTGGAAGAGGCCCTTGCTCGACACTTTAGAGAGCCACCGCCGGTCACAGTAGACTTGCTTTCCCAAACCAGGTGTGTTGGGTTACAACTCCCATCTTCCCCAGCCAGAATGGGCACAGGCTGTACTGGCTGGGGATGATGGGGGTTGAAGTCCAACACATATGGAGGGCGGGGAAGGTTGCAGTAGACAATACTGGGTTAGCTGGACCATGAGGTCTAATTCGGTGCAAGGGAGCTGCGTGCGAGAAGGTTTGCAAGGGAGCTGCATGCCAATGTGGCATAGTGGTGAGAGTGTTGGACTGGGACTCGGGAGATCCGGGTTCTAGTCCCCGCTCGACCATGAAACTCACTGGGTGCCTTTGGGCCAGTCACTGACTCTCAGCCTAACCTACCTCACAGGGTTGTTGTGAGGATAAAAGGGAGAGGAGGAGGAGGATTATGTAAGCCGCCTTGAGTTCCTTGCAGGAAAAAAGGCGGGGTATAAATGTAATAAATAATAAATAAAATCATCTGCAAAATGTATTGTTCTGTGCATTGTCTTCAGCATGGCTGGTTTGTCATGTGCAAAGAACAACCTACAACAATCACATTCCAGTTCTCTCATCATATCAAAATTGTCGCGTGAATCAGAGAACCTGTGAAAAAGAGCTTTAATGACACCAATTCGGATATTTTCAACTAAACAACTCTCATTTGTGTCTCTCAGCAGCAGCAAGGCTGGTTTTAACTGATTTGTGTCACTGCCTCTTTCAAATACGGTTCTCTGCAAGGGGTATTGGTATCTCTTGCCTCTCTAGGTGCTTGTCGGGGGCGGGGGGAGGGATGGTGCCACCTGTAATTGCTATGGGGTGGACGACATGAGTGGGTGAAGTCTATGGGAAAGATTCCATTCCAAAGCCAGGTATTTTGACACAGAGAAAATCTGATTGGGCTCCAGTGTATAATTGCTGAATAATTAAACCAATTCAAATGCTCCCAGGTGTTCAGTGGGGCCTGCTGTCTTTCCTGGAGAAGATTTCAGTTTGGATCCATACTTGGAGTAGACCCACTGAAATAAATCAGACTTGAGTTAATCATAACTAACTTGCCCCATTAATTTCAATGGGTCTGTTCTAACCACGATTAAGTCTAGATCCAGCCCAATGTTTAAATGTATACATTAAGCCAATGCAGTCAGTGTTCTTGTGCTCCCTCTTTATTTTTTAAGGCAGAACAAAACAAAGGAAGTCACTCTGACAAAGGCAGACTTCCACTTTGCTCTCTGAACCAGTGACCCAGTTCTCTTCCTCCGGCCCTGCTCCAATACAATTCACTCTGCGTCACTGATGAAAGTGTAGGGGAATCTTCAAATAACTCACAATGATACTGAACCTGAAAAAAGTTGTGCAGTCATTGGAACAGATTTAATTGAATGGAGCCTTGGCGTCATAGGAAAATGGACTGTCGTTTCACTCCCTTTACCTCCCCAGAAGTGAGCGAGTCACAGGCATGGACATGCAAACCTCATTCTGCAAAAAAAAAAACCTCAGAGACGATGTCACTGTTATTTATACATTTGTCTGAAGAATCTCTACATTCCGCCTTTGGATTAAAGTCAAAATGAAAGACTTGCAAAAGTGAAATATGAAAAATAAACAAGCCATAAAAGCATCCATTCAAAATGCAAAAAAAAGAATACAGTTAATGAGAGCAGCATATAAAACAAATCATAACAGCAGATAAAACTGCAGCAGCCCAATAGGTAAAACTGCGAGAGCAAGTTATATATATATATATATATATATATATATATATATATATATATATTCTTCCTTAAAAATCCAAGCAAATGAAACTGCAGGTCGGATCCAGAGTTACCCAGAGTAGGCCCATTGAAATAAATGGGATTTATGTAAGTAATGAATAACATAAGGTAAGCACATATGTGCCATTGATTTCAATGGGCCTACTCTAAATATGGCTGAGTCTGTGTCCACCCCTGTGTTAATCTGCTGTCGAAAACTCTTTCACGTAGGTGCTAGGCAAGCAACTCTCTGGAGGGTGTTCCACAGCTGCCACCACAGAAAAGGGGTGACACCACAGAAGAGGTCCTGTCTCCAATTGCCGCACCTTCTACCTTTTAAAGGTGGCCAGAGAAGGGCCTCTGACAATGATCTCAAGGAAAGGGCAGGTTCAGATGGAAACAGGTGGCCCGTTAGACTCCCTGTTTCATCAGTCTGCTACAAATATAGAAAACATTACATGAGGGGTCAGCAAAAATGACTTTGTTGGGAGCTGCCACCTCCAGGCACCTGGAGCACCTTGAACTGACAGTTCCTGTAGACTCTGCCTGCCCCACACCTGTTGGGAAAGGTGAGAGGTGAGCAAAGGCAGCTCAGTGGGGAACTATGTGTGTGTGAATGGTATGAATGGTGTATGTGTGTACAAGAGAAAGAGAGGGGGGATGGCTCCGCCCACTTTGGGCTCTGGCCCTGCCTGCTGCTGGCATGTGCCTTCCCCCCCCCCACATGCTTCACCAGAGCCATTGAAGCCCTCAGGCCAAAAAAGTTCCCCTACCCTGTATGGACCTGAAGCTCAGAAGGAGGGGCAGGAAAAAGAAACAAGGACAAGAAGGTCTCCGTGCCTGGCTGTAGTTCAGAGCCAAGCCTGTGCTCCTGCTAGCCTCTTCTGCTCCCTGGCATAGAAGACTAGGAGGAAAAGGCCACCTGGAGGCACAGGGGCTGCACAGCTACTCTAGTATACACCCGAGTGGTATGATGTCCCATTTTGTACTCGACATAGTGCACACTTGCCAAAGGAGGTTGAGTCCCAGTGGTACAGACCAACCTTCTGCAACCTGGCACCCTCCAGATCTTTTGGACTGCAACTCCCACGCTACCTGGGAATGGTGGGAGTTGCAATCCAACACATCTGGAGGGCACCATATTGGGGAAAGTTGATACAGATGTTACCCAGAGCACCATGGAAGTGGCACATTGGCACCACTCCAGATGAGATGTGAACAGACCCTACAGCTGCAGTCCTGAACACTCTTTTTGGGAAGTAAACCCCATTGAACACAGTGGGGCTTACTTCCAAGTAAACATGCCTAGGATTGCCCTTGCAGCAGAGGTTAACCAGAGATATGGGGTCAGATCCCAATTTAGTCATACCCAGGGTAGACTCATTGAAATAAATGGGTTAGTCCCATTGATTTAAATGAATCCACTCTGATTATGACCAAATCTCGATCCAATTTAATATGGTGGGGGCCATAGAGGGTAAGGAACAAAGCTCTACAGTGTGGCAAAAGGGTTCTGCAAAGAATCAAACAGGAAAGGAATCATCTTTGAAGGTGTGAGAGAGCCAAATGTAACAACACTTGGAAATGCAGTTACAGCACACTGAATGTTCAGCAACCAAATGTATAAATATGTGCAGTTTTTGGAACGCAAGCATGCATAAACAAGCCAGGTAATTCTTGTAACATTCCCACAGTGTCAAACACCCAACGACCTAATAAATATAGATAGCTACCTGCAGAGGCAGCCGGGACAGGCAATGCCTACGTTGCTTTGATCAGAGATGTTACAATCGTCACCTGCTGTTGCAAATTGCCCCACTCTGCAGCTCTTTCACCTGCACCTCATGTGGCGCCGGCGGCATGCGCTGAGTGATAGATACGGAAAGTAGCTCACAGGGGAAGAGTCGAGAAGGCCTCACATGACACTCTGTGAGTGCTGATCTCAACTTCCTCCTCATTGTTTGGCAAAGGTGTGAGAATGATGCCCAGTTGTTCAGCCTGTATCAAAAGTCCCAGGTTGGCAATGTTGTGTAACAAGCAAGCCCCTGTGAATAGGGAGGGTTGGTGATCAGGGCTGCAACCAGACTGGGGGCAGTAGATGCACCATTAACCTTAAAAAAGGGGGGGGGAAGAAGACCAGCCTTTTAATCTGGGATGTGATTGCTTCCATCCAAGGTGGTTAGGGGCAGTCCACCAGGGCTGGATCTTTCAATTGGAGCCCCGAATCTCTGGGAGGCCATCTGCCCCCCCACCATGCTGTCCATAGGCACTTGCTGAAATAACAGCACAGATGTTCTCTATTGCATCTGCCCCCCCCCCCGGATTAGCTGGATTAGCTGTTGCATCCAGTCACCCTGTGAGCTTCATGGCTGAGTGGGGACTAGGGATGTGTGAGGATTTCATTCAGGGGGTGGAAATCCAGCAGACTGGCCAGGCTCGACCCCCTGAACACTGTCTCGTTACCTTCTTCCCTGGCTTGACGCACGTTCTCCTGAGTCGAGCTGGGGAAGCGACATCCAGGTTCCCGGCGGGCTGCTGTTTACGTAGAAAATGTCTTAAGATACGCCAAAAGTGGCCACAATTTGCACATTGTGCAAATTGCGGCCGCTTTTGACATATCTTAAGGCATTTTCTATGTAAACAGCAGCCCACTGGGAACCCGTAAGTCTGACTATCGACACAGTGCGCGCCCGCTTTCAGCCCAGTTCGGCGAGTGCAGCAATGGTGTCCATCAAGCCAGAGGCGGGTTGGGTCCTGGAGAATCGCCCACCCCTAGTGGGGACTAGAACCCAGCTGGATCTCTCGAGTCCCAGTCCAACACTCTAACCATTATGCCATACTAGCTCTCAGACTATTGGGATATGAGCAGAGAAATAAGGATAGATGCTGTGCCATGCGGTATGAGTGTGCAGTGCAGTGAAGGACACTGTTGGGGTGGCGGGGTGGGTTTAAGACCAACCCCCCCAAATAATAATAATAACCTAAATCCAACTAAAGTAACGTTCCATTTTTAGCTTCCGCTTATTCAAAACTTCAAAATGTCACCATATCCTATTGATGTTACAGTATTACATATACAGTCATGCCTTGGATTGAGAGCATAATTCGCTCCAGAAACATGCTTGTAATCCAAAACACTCTTATATCAAAACGAAATCCCCCCCAAAAAAAATTTGTACAGATTTTTAATTTAAGCCGTACTACAGTACTTGTATTGCAAGACGTCGCTTGTATATCAAGTCAATTTTTTAAAAATAAATATTTAAAAATTTGCTTGTCTTGCAAAACGCTCTCAAACCAAGTTACTTGCAATCCAAGGTATTACTGTATTCCGTTCGAGTTGCTGTTACCAACTCCATCTTTTCCAATAGTTTCTGGCCATAAATCAAAGTCACGCCCGACTCTTGTGTTAAAGTCACCCAGGAGGATAATTTTATCCTCCTTAGGTATCTCTGACAGGAGAATGTCCAACTGGGTATAAAAACTTTCCTTGATGTCTTCATCAGCGTCTAATGTTGGTGCATAAGCGCTTAAAATAGTTACCTTACCTGCTGGTTATTGGCGAGCTTTAATCGAAGAAAAAACACGTCAAACGAATCCTTTACAGGACCATCTTCCATCTGGTAACCTGTGCCCTCACTGTGGGAAGCTGTGTGGATCTAGAATTGGCCTCCACAGTCACTTAGGGACCCATCGTTAGAGTCTACACAATTTTTAGAATGTCCTCTTTTATAATTTTCTTTTTGTAATTTTATCCTGGAAGACAATCTTACTCAGTCACGAGTGATCGCCTACTACTATTACATATATAAATATATATTTTACATGTAAGGGACTTTACCTGTTGAGACATTTGCATGTTGGTGAAGATGACTCTTGGCTTAAATGTCCTTGATTTGCATGGCAAAACTTTTTAACTCATTTCCAGGCAAGTCCTAGTTTTGCAACAGCCATCCTGAAAGGCAAAGTGAAATCAGGGAGATTGCAAATGGCATTGGCGGAGGATGTAATACTGTAATAGAGTGGCTAATGTCAGTTACCCTCAAATAGGCATGGCTGAGGAATTTGATCTAACAACAGTGGACCTGATCCGAATCTCCCAGACTAACATGATGTGAATGTAGGTATCCTCCAAACATGCATAGGATGGTACCCTAAGGGCACAATCCTATCAAGATGACGAGCAGGATCCTCCAAAGTCAGAGGCTCAGGCTCACCCAATGCAGAATGGGAGAAGCAGCCTCCTTGCTCCTCCCACTCGGCATTTTTGCTAGATGGCTGTTTTCGTCCATCTAGCGATGGCATTTCGAAAAAGGTGGGAAGGAGGTTGGAGCAGCTTCAGGATACTTTGTATCCTGGGATCTCCAGTCTCCTCCCTTCCCTGCCCCTCAAAATGCCCCGCTTTAACCCCTCTCTGAGGTCACTTTTCCGACCTTGGAGAGCAGCCGGTGAGGTTCTTTCCATGCCGGCTATGAGTGGCAGGGGGATTGAAGTTCAAATTCCCAGCTCTGAGGCTGGAGCGCTGCCTCCGACCTTGGAGCTGGGAATCCACAACTATCCTATGCCCCCCCCCCACGCATTGCCTATGGCCATAGGATTGTTCCCTCCATGTATCAAAATATGTTTTAAAATATATACTTTTAAAAGAGAAAATATGATTTGAAATGCATATTTCGAGAGAAAATCCATTTAAAAACATGTCTGTCAATACATGTTAAAATGTAAATTTTTGTGTGACTTTTAAAGATCACATTAATGTAGAAATGGGACATATTTTATAGGGATGTATGAGAATTTTTTTCCAGTTCATTTTTGACCAGAATTCACCCTGTTCCCACCTCCTGGAACTGAATGCAGATCTGAGCGCGGTCAAAGTCCGCACATTTCTGATCTTGAGATGTGATTTGTGGAACAAAAAATGTGTTTGAAAAATGAGGACTTTTCAAAAAGGTGCATGGAAAAACATGTACTTTTGAAAAAGGTGCATAAACATACTTTAATCAATGAGAGAAATGCATAAATTAAAAAATATATGCACAATTGACACATACATTTGGGAAAAAGTCTATGAAAATATGTACATGTGAAAAATCCCCCCCAAATGTTCATGTGAAAATCCCCCCCCAAAAAAACAAAGCTTGCAATCCAGACACAAATTGGAATATGCTTTGAGGTGGAATCTGGAGAACTTCGGCGAGTTTGGGTTTTGCTGATTTGCACATCCCTAGACTGAAAGCATGCCAAAGTGACACATTCTAGAAATAGACTGATTCATCCATTTTGACCCTGAAACTCACAGCATAAATGTCAGCTTGAGTCATGGTAAAAAAAAACCTAGTTCACACATGCAAATATATATAACTTGATTTTGCTAACCTTCAGTACTTTTGATGACTGGGTATGTGAACTGACTCCATTAAAAAGGATTGCATTTGGGCAATGTGAGAAGATATATGAGAAAATGAAAGAGAGCCAGTTTGATGTAGCGGTTAGAGTGTTGGGCTAAGTCTAGAGAGACCCAGCTTCAAATCCCCACTCAGCTATGAAGCTTTTTGAGCGACCTTGGGCCGGTCACTATCACTCAGCCTAACCTACCTTGCAGGGTTGTTGTGATAAAATGAGAAGGCGAGCTATTGCACTGCCTTGATCTCCATCATCAATCATCATCATCATCATCATCATCATCATCATCATCATCATCATCATCATCATCTATTTATCGCCCATCTATTTATGTACCCTGGGCGATGTACATAGGATAAAAACAAGATAAAATACATTTAAAACAATATATATATTTTAAAATCTTAACCCACCCCATATTCCCACCTGAACAGCCAGGTTTTTAATGAGCGGTGGAAGCTCAGCAGAGAGGGGGCATGGCGGAGGTCACTCGGGAGAGAGTTCCACAGTACGGGGGCCACCACAGAAAAGGCCCTCTTCTTTGTCCCCACCAGTCTAGCTGCTCTGGCTGAAGGGACAAGGAGAAGGCTGTCTGTGGCAGATCTTGTTGAGCGGCCTACTTGGTGTTGCTGGAGATGCTCCTTGAGATAGACTGGACTGGAGCCGTATAGGGTTTTAAAGGTCAAGACCAACACCTTGAATTCGGCTCGGCAAGCAACGGGTAGCCAGTGCAGTTACATTATTAAATGTAATAAATGAATAAGATATGAAGGTTCCATCAGTGGTGGCCTACTTAAATATAAAAGTCATCATCTTCACATAAAAGCCAGTGTGGTGTAGTGGTTGGACTGGAATTCAGGAGATCCAGGTTCTAGTCCCCACTCGGTCATGAAGCTCACTGGGTGACTTTGGGCCAGTCACTGACTCTCAGCCTAACCTACCTCACAGGGTTGTTGTGAGGGTAAAATGGAGAGGAGGATGAGGATTATGTAAGCCACCTTGGGGTTCCTTGCAGGGGGGGAAAAAAAGTCAGGAAAGAAATATAATAAATAAATAAATATCATTCCGTGGTACCATCCTCAAATAATGAACACACGTGTGTGAAACAGGCCTTGATGAGTGGCAACTGAAGATGTCATCTGACTCTACTGTGTTTGAGCTGATGTGAAGTGAGATGACAGTTCTGCTTGTGACATAATGTTATATCTACAATGGTCTATTCACACATGCAGTATGTTCTTAGTACACCTAGTTGCTACTATAAGATGCTTCTTCTTTTTGTACCCTGGAATATCCTGCACCAAATATGCTTTCCTTACCTCTATAGTAACATGCTCATACATGACAACATAATTTCTTGATGTTGTTGTTATTCAGTGATTAGCATCTATGTGTGAACCAGCCCCTGGAGACAATAGTTCTAGATCAGGGGTGGGCAGAAAGTAGGTCTCCAGATGTTTTGAACTTCAATTCCCAGCATTCCTGACCATTGGCCATGCTGGCAGGGGCTTCTGGGAGTCAAAGACCCAAACATCTGGAGATCTACCTCCTGCCCACCATTGTTCTAGATTCCTGTGCCTTGGAGCTGTAAATCATTGAACCAATAAGAGGAAAGGTAACTGGATTTAATCCTAGAGAGTGGCTAGGATCTGGTACAAAACATGAGTGATGTTCAGATATTTGGAAACAATGTTTACAAAGCTATCCAATTCAATATAATGTACGGTATATGTAAGCAGAAACCTGTCCAGAAAATTAAGTCTGTTCTGAATATTTGCCTATTTGATTTCTGAGTCTAAAGTATGGCTTTCAGAGTATGTGAATGAATGAGAAATATTTCCCGAGAGCTCCTTAACTGACAGAGTGTTCACTTTTTCTGTGATTCTATTTCTGATCAACTTCTCCCCATATCTACTACATTGGTACCATTTTTCCTGGCTAGAGCTTTTTTCTCCTTCCTAGGATGGATCATGTAGGAAACATGATGTTGTCACAGTTCATCATAACCAATTAGATTTCTCTATGTGCTGATGTCCTTGAGGACAAACAACATTCATTTAGACTGAGACTGATGTTTCCTGAATAACTCATATGGTTGATCCTGGCTAATTAGGAATTGTAGAATGAATTGGATGTTGTCGCAATGTCTCATGGTTCATCAGATTTGGCCATGTGCTGATGTTATGGAGGGCAAACAAAGCCTATCTGGAGTGAGGGCAACGCTTCTGGGATTCCTCACATAAGTGATCCTAACCAACCAGAGTTCACATAGTGAGCAATTTATTATTCCAAAGCTATGTAGCCATTTGGATTTAGCTATTTATTTATTTTAAAATATTTAGATCCCACCTTTCCTCCTAAGAGTTCGAGGTGGCTAACAACCACCACCACCACCCATAAATTTAACAATTAAAAATGCTGGCTGGGGAAATGCTGGGAGTTGTAGGACTTTTTTCTGTCTAAATATGGATAGGATTGTGCACTAAAGCAATAAAACAAAAGTAGAGAATAAAAGTCAGCCACAATCAAAATATTTTAATTATTCAAAAACCAGATGAAAAACAGCTGATTACAAACCAAATACCTTCCTAAAAAGGAGGGTCTTTACACACTTTCGGAATGTCATTAATGATGAAATGAGATGGGCCTCCTTTGGAAAGGAGTTCCAAAGCTTAGACACAACCATTGAATAGGCCCTCTCCATGGTCCCAGCAAAGAGTATCTCTAGGGTTGCTGAGCATACAAGATGGCCTCTGAAGGTGATCTCAGGAGGTGAACAGGCTCATATGGGAGAAGGTAGTTCTTCAGATATCCCGATCCTAAACCATTCAGGGCTTTAAACATCACCACTAGCGTTTTGAATTGTCACTGGAAACAAACTGGAAGCTGCTTCAACAAGGGAGTCACATGTTCCCTATATGCAGCCCCTGTTAACAACCAGGCCAATGCATTCCAGACCAATTGTAGTTACTAGCTAATATCACACTGAGGGCAATCAAAGCCCATTCAGAGTGAGGGCAAAGTTTCTCTAACAGGCAAAGCGTTTTGTCCCCATTTGAAGCAATCCTTGAAAAACTGGTGAGGGCATGTGTGTACTTTTCTACAATGACAGAAATGTCCACAAAAGCCACACTTCAGTTCTGCCCTACAGCAAATCCAATATGGTAAAATGGAAGTTCAAAAAGTTGAGTTTATTTTCTCTCCAGCAACTTCGGAAGTTACTTCCCTGAATAAGAAAGCATTGTTGTCCTAGTTCCCGTGCTATTTCTATTTTAAACCAGTGATTCATTAAAAAGAAATCTCTGAGGATTCCTTGATTTGAGTGTGTTTCAACAGGATGCTTGGGCCATGCTATGTTTCCTTCATTTCATTGCATTCAGGTGCAAATGTTTCTTCGCATCCTGAACTAAAAGTTATATGTCATGCTGCACCTTCTTTTGACTCCACATGTTTGAAATGATGGATGAGTGAGGTTATTTAATTAATCAATCAATCAACCTCTTAAAGATGATGGTGACAGGAGAGGGGCCTTACCAGAATCAGGAAGCGAACATTGCAATTCTAGACTTTTTCCACTAGAGGGGGATTGCAAACGCTTCCTTGCTCAAGTCAGCAAAACTATAATTTAGAGAGGGAGAGAAATATCTTTTTTTTTTCTTGTGTGGAACAGTAACTTAATATAGCGAACTCATGCACTGGAAAAAATGTATCAGCAAAAACAATCCTGCCGAATTTAATAGTATGAATGGACAGGGTGAGTCAGGTGAAAATGTAACTGTTTCATGATCCTTTTCTTCTGAATCAAAACTTACACCACTCCTCTGACATCCCAGCAATGAGTGATGGTGTGAACCATATCTTGCCTGAGAGGGTAAAACTGAAAAGGAATGGCAAGCGAGCGAAAGCCTGGGATTGATCAAAGATACGGCATGATTCAGCCAAAGTTAGGAACATTTGATTCCCACTGAAATGAAGGGAGGCAAGTTAAGCATACATTTAATTTCCCCATCGAAACCAATGGGACTTAAATCTGCCAGCAGCTTTCAACCTCAAACTCACCATATTTATGGAAGTTAAGTCCCATTGATTGCTTTCAATGAGATTTGTTTATGATTTATTATTTTGCAATAAATGTGTAGGCCGCTTTCCAGCTGTATGAAAAACAAGGGCAGCTTACAATGTATTAAATGTACAGCAGGTGATATTTGAAAGTAAAATATTCCGTTATTAGACACATAATCAAACAATTTCTGGTAAATACAACAGTAACTAACTATTCAGATTTGAAACAACAATAACAAAAACTGTAGTTAACAGTGCAATCTATACATGTCTACTCAGAAGTAAGCCAAATTGTGTTCAATGGGACTTACTTCCAGGTAATCATAGAGTTGGAGGGGGTCTTGGAGGCCATCTAGTCCAACCCCTATGCTTGATGCAGGATATCCCAAGCTAGAATAACCCCAACAGATGGCTGCTGAAGACCTCCAGTGAGGGAGAACCCATCACCTGTCAAGTAAATTGGTTCCTTTGACAAACTTCTTACCATCAGGGAATTTCTCCTAATGTTCAAGTCTAGGGTTGTGCGTGAAGCTCGATAGGGGGGTGGAAGCTCAGTGAACTCGTGAGCAGAAGTGGGGAAAGGAACTTCCGGTTTCTGGTGCTACATTTTTTAACGTAAAAAACAGCATAAACTACATTAGAACG
Source organism: Shinisaurus crocodilurus (assembly GCA_021292165.1). Lineage (NCBI taxonomy): Eukaryota > Metazoa > Chordata > Lepidosauria > Squamata > Shinisauridae > Shinisaurus > Shinisaurus crocodilurus. The sequence continues at coordinate 22,133 of JAHFWL010000024.1, read as the reverse complement.
GCTGCGATTTGCATAACTGGCGCTACGTTTTTTTACGTTAAAAACAGCATAAAATACATTAGAACAACTGCAATTTGCATAGTTTGCATACGCCATGCAAATCATGGCCGTTTTAACGTAGTTTATGCTGTTTTTTACGTAAAAAACATAGCGCCGGGAACCTGGTAGTCCAGCGAGCACCTCAGCTGCCGCTTGCCACAGGCTCAGCTCTGCTTGTGCGGCAGGGGTGCTCGCTGACTGAAATCTATGCTCCTTTAAGCTAAGCCTATTAGGTCTTACCTGTGGGGTCGATTTCAGAGAATAACATTGAGTGACTATTCCTCAGCCCCTTGGCAAATGAGCTATGGTGTTCCGCAGGGTGCCATCTTGTCTCCGATGTTGTTCAACATCTGTATGAAGCCACTGGGAACAGTCATCAGGGGATTTTGGAGCCAACTGCCATCGGTATGCTGATGACACACAGCTCTATCTCCCTGTGACATCTGAATCAGGTGAGGCTGTGCAAGTCCTGGATCAGTGCATGAACTCAGTGATGGGCTGGATGAGGGCTAATGAACTGCAGCTGAATCCTGGCAAGATGGAAGCCCTGTGGGTGAATGGTTCCTGAGTCCAGGAGATAGTCTCATTGCCTGTTCTGAATGGGGTTGCACTCCCTTTGAAAGATCAGGTTTGTAGTCTGGGAGTATTCCTTGTCGCTACAGTCCCAAGTGATGGCTCGGAATGCCTTTAACCACCTTCGACTGGTTCATCCATACCCAACTAGGGGCACAAGTTTAGGGGTGACACGAAGTGCAGTCTTTTATTGTCTCCCATGACTCATTTGTATGGATGAGAGGCACTAGGGGAGGGTCAAATTGGGGCTTCTTCTGGTAGGGTGGCCATGTGTCCCCTTTTACAGGGAACAGTCCTTTATTTGAACAGGCATCCTTTGTTTGAAGGGGTGTCCTGTACAATTCTGGTTTAAAAATTAAAAACAAGACAAAACACCATAAGAACGGTTGCCCATCAATATCACCTGGGCAGCAGACTGAACAGGAAGGCACACAGGTCAACGAGTCACAATCTTCCACACTATGCTGAAATGCACTGTATCCCTATTTAAATAATAATAATAATAATAATAATAATAATAATAATAATAATAATAATAATATCTAAATTTGCATATATATATATATATATATATATATATATAAAAGCATATATGCATTTTATGCAAATCACCACCCTCTTTTGCCTTCTTTTTTTGGTGATGCATTTCCTCTTCTTTGGCAATTTATAAGTGGCCACCCTACTAGTCAGGCTCTCCAGTGCCTTATGTCCTGCAGCACCAGAGAATACTTTGGCAGACTGGTCTCTGTGTTTTGAGATTGCCACCTAGCCTGAAGTACCAGCCTACCTAGGCACTCAGTCAGCTGACACCATTGGCCAATCCCTGTCCACTAAGCCCTATAAAGTCCTAGCTTCAGAGTTGGCTAATCTGTCTGAGGAAGCTGGGTATGGATACAACTGGACTAAGGGCCTGCTCACTTTCTTTGATTGCTGAGACTTGGAACTTGACCCCCTGTCTGTTTTTGACTGTGCACTTGCTTCTGGCCAAACTGGACAGCCAGCTAGCTCCTCTCCTGGAACCTGAATCCCAGGAGCCTGAACTCTTCCTCTGGCCTTGACAACGGGGAATATTTAAGTGCTACATTTTGTGACGATGTTTCAGCTAGGTACCAAAGCTGCCCACCACTGCTCCTGCTCTATGGGGTGGGAATGACCCACCCTTCCATACACACTCCATCCGTCTATCAAAAGTGATGGGCATTTTGACTGTCATAATAAATGGTATGTAGTTAGTTTTCATTTAGGTAGAATATACATTCCAGGGTGTGCATATATTTATATGTGCAGGTTGCCTTCTATTGCTCCTTGTTATTGAACTAAAAAACTAATAACGCATTCAGGGACTTAAGCGCAGTTGATGATTTTCTCAATGACAAACGCCTGTAGAGGCTTAAGCAAAAAAGAGAAAGAAATGTTGCTTTTGAAATATAAAGCTTCTTGCATGCAAACGGGTGTGTGTGTGAGAGATGGTCCCATTGTACTGGTGTGTGTGGTATGTGAACCCCATAGTTCAATGGCACTTTGTAAAGTACTCTATTGTTTTGTCTCTTATGCTGGCAGGAGTTCTTCCAAACATGACTAACAAAGGCTTATCAAAAAGGTTTGGAACATCAGGGCAAAAAAACAAAACAAAAAACATCTTCACTAAAGACGAGAATAAATATTTGCAAACAAGCTCTCCCAGTAGACTGCACAAAGCCATTATAAATAACTAATGTGTTCTTGAAAAGGTATTAACATGCCCGTAGATCTGTGTATCTGCTTTCGCCAAGAATAATGACCATTCATTAGCCCCTTCCACACAATAATGGCTAGGGTGGCCACTTATGGATCATTAAAAAAGAGGAAAGGCTTCACCCCAAACAGTGGGGAAAAGAAGACACAGATTTGCATATAATTTACATATGCAAATTTAAACATATAGATGCAAATTTAGAAATAATTATAGTTCATTGAATATTTATTAGATTGTTTATAAATAATTTAAATAGAAAGAGAGTACATCTCACCACATGACCAGGGGACCTGTGTGTGCCTTGCTCAATCTGTTCTCCAGGTGCTGTTGATGGGCAGGTTCAAGGCTCAGCACTTCCTTATGATGGTTTGCTATCTTTAAACTGGACTGTTGGAGGTGTAATACTGCTAATGCTTCGCTTACCCACATGTTTTGGCAATGCCCAGTGGTTGCTTCTTTTTGGGTGGAGGTTATAGTACAGATAAACTTAGTATTAGAATGCTCTAATACTATGCATGTAGAAAAATGCATCATTATTAGGGGGGAAATGGCTTGCAAAAACCTGTGTATTTGCCAAATTGCATTAAAATATGCATATTAAGAAGCATGCACATGACAGTGCATGCAGAATTGTCATGCAGACTTTAAAAAAAAATAAAAATAAATCACAAACTGATGCAGAAAAAAGATGCAACAAACTTAAGATTGGGGGAAAAAAGAGAAACTGGGAGAAACCAAAATGGACAGATTCATCCATCCCTAGTCCCAGCCTTGCCTGGAGATGCCAGGGATTAAACCTAGGACCTTCTGCCCAGAAGTCATGTGTTCTACCCCTAAACAACAGTCCTCCTTCCCCAGTCTCATATACCACTGGTGGGTATGCTCTGAAGGTATAGGGACCAGTTCCTCCACTGGAACCCACCAGGGCTCATACACTTTTTCAATACATGGGAGGGTGCATGAAACCCATCATTTTCACCTCCGATTGGAAGGTAAGTAGGTACCCAATGGATCAACTTGCTCAACTCACACCCCAAGGAAGAGCAGCCTGTAGCTGAGTCATCCCCAGCAGCAAATGCGTGTCTAACTTTTTCTCAAAGACCTGTGGATCCCGTAACATCCTGAGCCAGCTTCTTCTTTGCTCCTTAAGAATCAGGAGGGCCGAAATGAACTTTCTCAAAAAACAAAAAAAACCTTCTCAGGAAGGAAAGAAGACAAATAAAAATAACCCCACCTGGCTAAAAGAGCAGCTTGGCTTCTTGAAGGAGCAAGTCTATATTCGGCTCCTATCCACATTTATTTGGAGCAATTCCATTGTTTTAAATTGGGGTGAGACACCTCAAGTCCAGGGGCCAAATCTAGCCCTCTGGGGTTTCCCAGAAGGCCACGCCTCCTTCCTCTTCCCCACCCACTTTCCTCCAACCACCGATGGTTGGGTGTTTCCCCAGCTTTTGTGCAGTTTCTTCCCCATTCTAAAAGGTTGAACTGTCTCTCTTCAGGCCTAGTTGATACTAAGAGCTTTAAGCTGAAATATGCTCTCTCTCTGTGTGTGTGTATTTGGCCCTACCCATTGCCTTCAGCCCTGCCAAATACTGGAATGTGGCCTCCAAAAGCTTCTCTGAAATTGAATTCAACCCTCAGGCTGAAAGAGGCTCCTCACCCCGGATTTAAATGGAATGCACATCAAAGGAAATGCGCTTAGGAATATAGCCTTAGTATTTGTATATATCTATATAGCTGTACACAGGCACAGCATTCTCTCTCTCTCTCTCTCTCTCTCTCTCTCTCTCTCTCTCCCTATATACATACGGTACATACATACATACATATGCACATACATACACATATCTATCTACAAGCATCTATCTACAAGCATCTATAAGCACATACATTGGGGAAGGGCTGTCGCTCAGTGGTAGAGCACCTGCTTTGCATGCAGAAGGTTCCAGGTTCAATCCCTGGCATCTCCAGGTAGTGCTGGAAACATTCCTGCCTGAAACCCTGGACAGCCACTGCCAGTCAGTGTTGATAATACTAGGCTAGATGGACCCATGGTCTGACTCAGTGTAAGGCAGTGTCCTGTTCTCACTCACTCACTCACTCACTCACACACACACAGAGAGAGAAAGAGCGAGAGAGATTGAATTAGAAGGGCCCTTTTGTAGGCTTCTTCCCATACTTCCCAGCTGAAAGCCATTCTATAATTATGGATATTTTGTCTGAGAATTGAACATCCAAGGAGATAAACAGTGGACTCTTTTGAAAGGGACAAACAATGCCCTCATTTGATGAATCAGGGTATTTTGTGTTGTTTCTTGCTAGCGGCTTTGTATAGAAAAATTGCAGGAGGACCCCAAACTGGATCACGGAAGTGATATTTAACCCTTCTGCCTCGGTTTTATATTCTTGATCAAATATCCTTCCCCCTCCACCCTCACCAACTGCTGTTTGCACTGCTGGGGAAGGGAAGACAGGCATGAGCCTCGATTTTTGGTATGCTACTTTCCCCCCAAGAAATTCTGCCCAAAGCAGGTTACAATGCATGAGAAAATAACCATGAAATTAGCAATGCATTGCAAAATATAGACAGCGGCATATCAAAATAGGTCAAGAGCATTTTCATATTGAAACAATAGCAAAAAATAGGGTCAACTTTACATTCACTAATAGAATAACAATTCATATCAATCATATAATATGGATTTGTGTCTCTCCCCCACACCCCACAATGGCTAATAGCTGTTTGAGCAGGCCATTCAGATGAGGAAACAACACAGAAGAACTTCTCTCCAGTGGAAATGTCTCAGATAGTGCATTTGTCCACTGGGGTTGCTGGGAGTGATGGATCCAGTCTCATCCTGAGAGGAGGGGAAAGATGCTTGACTATGGCAGTAGGATTATGGGGAGGGGCTGTGGCTCAGTGGTAGAGCACATGCTTTGAATGCAGAAGGTCCCAGGTTCAATCCCTGGCATCCCCAAGTAGTAATTCCTGCCTGAAACCCTGGAGAGCTGCTGCCAGTCAGTGTTGACAATACTGAGCTAGATGGACCAATGGTCTGACTCAGTATAAGGCAGCTTCCGATGTCCCTATGATTGGCCACTGCCACATAAGAACAGAAGGAGAGCCATGCTGGATCAGGGCCATCTTTGCATTATATATACAAAGTTCAATCTAGTTGAAGATTCTGTTCCCACAGTGGCCATATAATTTATATCCCACTCTTCCTCCCTAAAGAGATCAGGATGGCATAGACTAAAAGACATAAAACAATATAACAGACAATAGCAAACAATACAATGAAAAGGAGCCGAAATATCTAGGAGGGTTCAAAAACCTGGTTAAAAAATAAAGTAACTGACCTCATAAATGCAAGCAGTGAAGGGACTTCTGATCAGGTATATTATAATGCAAAGATGGCCCAAGGCATTTTGCTGCCTGAGGTTAAGGACAAGATGGCACCCGCCCTCTCCTGAATTCCATGTACAGACACCGGTTGAATTGGCAGTTGAATCCTACTTCAACATGGTGACAAGGTAGCGTCCTCTATCATGGGGTGGGGGGGGGGCATTTTTCAGCTTGAGGGCTGCTTTCCTTTTTGGAGAAACTCTCAGGGGCTGCATTCCCATGGTGGGTAAGGCCAAAGGCAAAAATGGATGGGGCTGAAAAATCCCACCCTCCACCACCTCCCATTGTTACCAATTTATAGTGGGAAGCATGTCTACTCACAAATAAGGAGGACAAGCCTCTGCATGTCTACTCAGATGTAAAAACGACTGAATCACTCAGCATCACTTTCAAATAGCATTCCAAAGATCAAGACTTTACATGTCTACTCAGAAGTAAGCATAAGCAGCATGTTTACTCAAAAGTAAGCGGGGCAATCCTATGCCTGCCTGCTCTGAAATACACAGGAAAGAGTCACTCAGCAGCACTTTCAAATAGCATCCCAAACACCAAGCCTCTCCATGTCTGTTCAGAAGTAAGCAGGGCAAGCACTGGATGTCTACTTAGAAGTATGCAGGGCAAGCTTCTGTAGGACAAGGCTCAGAATGAAGCAGGACTGAATAACTCTGCGGCTTCCTCCCCATGGAGGGAAATATTCTTATCTCTGATCAGCAACTGATCAGAGATCACTGCTTTCCCCACTAAACACTGAGAAAGAGAGCCTTTTCCAGTCAGGGGCAGTGCTAGGTACCAAAAAGATCTGGGGCTCAGGCCCACAGGACAAAAAAAAAAAAAAAGAGAGATAGAGCACAAATTTGCATATGCTAATTTACATATGCTCTAAAGTCTTTCTGTGTCTCTTTAAAAGACCCTGTCTCCTAAGGACACCCCTATTTGTAAAAAAAGGACGTATGGACAGGGAATAGGAGAGCATTTGGAAACCCTAGAAATACAATGATAATATAAATGATGGAGTTGTGGTGCCTTTTTGTGATCAGATGAGGAGCTTGGGGGTGCTGGACCTGGCTCTGCTTTTTGGGTGGCAGGTGGGGCGGTGGCCAAGAACAGAAACCAAAAGTGACATAGCGGAATAGCAGGGATGTTGAAGAGTCCTTGGTTCCAAGTCATGAGTCGAGTCACGAGTCTTTGGACCAGAGTCTCGAGTCCGAGTCCTTGGTCCAAAATGGTGACTCACGAGTCATGAGTCACGAGTCACTCCCAAAGCTGACTCCACGAGTCCCTATTAAAATCAATGGGGGTTTTTCCCAACAAAATAAGGCTATATCAGATGTGTGGCTTAAATAAATTCTAGGCACAAGTGTGCCTTTTTATTTCCAAACTCTGCAACTGATTTTGGCAAGAACAGACCAGGCAGAGAAACCCAAAATAACCAGACAGGCAGAGGAGGCAGGGAACCCCAAAACAGGCAGGCAGAGGCCTTTGTCTTGGACAATTCAAACTGTGGAACTGGTTAAGAAGAGACCAGGCAGGCAGAGGAGGCAGGGAACCCCAAACAGGCAGGCAGAGGCAGCCAAACCCAAAATAAATGAAAGGTTGCATTTTAGGAAAATGATTTTAAAAAATAAACTTGCTGTACTTCCTAAAACCTATCCATGTTGCATTTGAGGAACACGATTTTGGAACACGAGTCCTTGGTCTCGAGTCCCGAGTTGAGTCTCGAGTCCCATTAAAAATATTGGGACTCGAGTCAGAGGGGGGACTCAGTCTGACTCACGAGTCGAGTCCTAGAGTCCGAGTCCCCGTCCCTGCGGAATAGAAACCAAAAGTGCTGACAAGGTTCTCAGGAAATGGGTCATGGGCAGGGCAATCCAATGAGGCTGCCAGTAACCCTCTGAACCCTCAGAGGATTGCTGGCATCCCATGCATGGAGGGAGGAGTGCAAAGGTGAAAGTCACCTCTGTGCTCCTCCCACCTTGCAAAACACTTAGACTGCCGATTTTAGCTGTCTAAGTGTGGCGCCTTGGAGTGCAAGGAAAGGAGGCTGAGACGCTGGCAGGATACCATGTATGCTGGTGGAGCCTGTCTCCTCTCCTCCCTAAACCCCTCCCTGCTCCCAAAAGCCCATCTCTGAGGTCACTCTTGTGACCTCAGAGCTGCAGCCGGTGTGGTTCTTTCTGCACCATCAATGAGGATGGGGAAAGAGCACTCCAAGTTCGGAGTCCCAGCTCTGACCCTGGAGCAAGTTTCCGAGGTTGGAGCTGGGACTCCGAATTATCCTATGGCCATCTAGACTCTGTCTAGCAGCCATGGGATTGCTCCCTAAAATCCTTTTCTTGCAAAACAGAAACATAGTGCTACTGTTGTGATTGGCTGAATGTTGAAAAAAGGCACAAGGGTTTTCTATATAAGGTTGCTAGAGAGAGAAAGCAAAGAAGCAGAGCTGTCTCTGTTTGTTTAGCTATGGATAGCCACACAACTACTCCGAAAAGCAGAAGACAGCTAGCGAGCCCCAGACACATATTGAAGATACATTTCATCGGACATCGTCCAAATAGCACCCAGCGTGTCTGCCTTAAAAGAGACAGAAAATATCAAGGTACAGGCAGGGACAGCGCATGAGCAGGGATGTGTGCGGAGCTCAATTGGGGGGTGGAAGTCCGGCAAACTCGCCTGGCTCGACCCCCCCCCAAGCTCCGCTCAGCCTACCTGCTTCCCCAGCTCGACTTGCGTTCTCACGAGCCAAGCCAGGGAAGCAACTTCCGGGTTCACGGCGCTACATTTTTTACGTAGAAAATGGCATAAGATACGTTAAAAACAGCAACCGTGATTTGCACAAGTAACGCAAATCGCGGCCGCTTTTAAAGTATTTTACACCATTTTCTATGTAAAAAACGTAGCACCGGGGACCCGGAAGTCTGGCAAGCACCTCAGCTGGCGCTCGCTTTTGGCCCAGCTTGGCAGGCGCGGCGGCAGCACAGCGAGCAAGTCGGGTGGCGGGCAGATCGCCCACCCCTAGGCATGAGAAGAACATCCTAAATGAAAATACTGAGACAGCTACTAGCACTGTACAACTTGATTGACAGGAAAAGCTGGATATAGGGAACTGCATATTGAAAGCAAATCCTCTATCAGATGTGCTAAAATTTGAGCTGCTTATACAATGCTAGACCCTACAGAAAGTTACGACTTCAGGCATGATAGTACGGGTCCAAGAGCATTTTGCCGTGCATGACTTTCTAAATATTCACCTTGGTTAGCATACTCTTCTCATTATTGCATTTTATTTCCCCAGCCAGTAGTATGAGGGATACAGGACATATTCATTACCAAAGTTCGTACCAAGAACAAAGACCTCAATGAAGTCAGTGTGGTGTAGTGGTTAGTGTTGGACTGGGACTCGGGAGGAGACTTCGGTTTAAGTCCCCACTAGGCCATGAAGCTCAGTGGGTGACTTTGGGCCAGTCATTGACTCTCAGCCTATCCTACCTCTCAGGGTTGTTGTGAGGATAAAATGGAGAGGAGGAGGACTGTGTAAGTTGCCTTGGGTTCCTTGCAAGAGGAAAAAAGGCAGGCTATAATTGTAATAGTAAAAATAAATAAATAAATAAATAAATGCAGCTGCAAGAGAGCACTCAAAAAGTGGATGGCATCCTTGTTCACATGAAGATGCTTCTAACTTCCATTCTGTCACGAACAGGAAAAAGGTGTCAATTGAACAGCAACTTAATCAGTCATATGCAAGAGCTAGAGAGGAAAATAAGCAGAAGCTGTACTCTACAATATCAGCCATTGTGTATTGTGGGTCACATGACATTGCTCTTCATGGTAAAACCAGTCCCACAGGTAACATGATAGACCTTTTACAATTTTGTGTTGAGGCAGGGGATTATTACCTGGGGCAGGCAATGCAAAGTACACATCTGCAAGAAAGCAGAATGAGTTAATACAGTTGTGTGGCCAAATTTTGAGGGACGATGTTATTGTGAAGTCTAATGCTTCCATGAGATTCTCAATGTTAGCAGATATTTTTTGGCATAGAACAACTGTTTTTAGGTGTAAGATTTGTGAAAGAAAGTGATGGGAATGCATCTGTACACAAGGAATTCCTTGAGTTCATTTCAATCTCAGACCAAACTGTTGTAGGCATAGCCAACAGAATCTTATCTGCTTGTTCTGATTTTGGACTAGATATCAATAAGTTAGTTGGACAAGGATACAATGTTTGTTCAACAGGCAACCTTTGTCCATTGCTCATCCCATAGACTGAATCTTACTTTAAATGATCTGAACAGTGTAAGTGATGTGCGTAACACAGTTGGCACAATTAAAGCCATCATAATTTTTTTTCTATGAGAGCATCCAAAGATGACATCTAATACCCAACATACCAATGCTATGTGAAATGTAGTGGACTCAAAAATCCAAGAGTATCTCTGTGTTGGAAAACTGCATAAGGATTGTCTTGCAACTCAAGCAATTAGCAGGATGAAGCAACACCAAGACAAAACAACTTTTATACCAGCCGTTGTGTGAATCACGGACATCAGCTTTTTTTTTTTTTTTTGGTCTTGTGATCATAAGCAAATATTCTTTGATGCTAGAGCCAGTCACCCAAGCTCCGCAATCTGTGAAGTTAGATGTAATGGAAATGAAAACATATATACAAGAGTTGCTGGGAATAATGGAACACCACAGGGAAGCTAGTGAGGAGACCTTTCGCACAATAACAGAGAAGTGCAAGAAACTGGAAGATGAAGTGAATGTAGAACTTAAAGCACCTAGACAAACCATACAGCAGAAAAACCGTGCCAATCTTCCCTACCAACCCACAGAAGAGTTCTACCGGCAGTCCATCTACATTCCCTTGCTGGATTCGCTTATTACCTCACAGAGGATGCGTGTCAGTGATGAAAACCAACCTACTTACAGTTTGCTCAAACTACATCCTTGTCAGAGGCACCACACTGAAGAAAAATACTTTCTAGCACATGTCAATTCCGTTCAGGAACTTTACAAATTGGAAAACTTTGGGGATGTATCTGTTACTTGGTATGAGTTGTGGGCAAAGAGGCATACTAAAGAAATACAGCTATCATTGTGTGACCTATGCAACGTGACCCTTACTGAACTATTGGACCACACCAAACTGTTCCCTGCTATTAAAATGGCCATCCGTACGGCATTTTCCCTCCCCATTACAACATGCACAATTGAACGATCCTTTAGCACTTTGTGCAGGGTGAAGGCACAGCTACGTTTGACAATTAGTGAAGATCGATTGTCTGGCTTGTGTTTGTTGCATGTCTGTAGAGAACACTTGAAGACCTATCCCAAGGAGAAATGTATAAAAGAAGTTATTGACCGTTTTGGCCGAGACCCTCGAAGACTCCAGTTTTTGTGTAAAGAACGATCCACTTCGTATTATATTTTCTTTTATGTTATGGACAGGCAAGCATTAACAAAAAGTCTGAGTGGTTTCAGACGTTATGTCTGCTGGTATTCACCACAGCCAGGGCAGAGTCTGTGTAAAAAGTGTGAAATTCAGCCTTAGGAGGTTTTAATTTGGTTTAGAATCTGACAGTATTGTTGTTCAATGGACAAATTGAAGTTGTATGTCTTTCTAGTGCCTTACCCTGCTATTGTTAAATGGACAAATAAAGCAATTTGTTAGAAGTTAGTTCTGAAATGTATAATCCCATACAATACAGTGAATCGCCAACAGGCATGGCCCACCATTCTTTCTCCTTGCTTCTCTTCAGCACCATGTAATGGCGTGTGGGTTTCAGTCCTATAAAGACTGCAAATAGTTAAGTTAACAACGTGCAGTTTCAAGTCATAGACCTTGCCCCACACCCCCGTAGAATTATTTCTGCAGACACCCATGATGGCAAACTTTCTTTCTTGCTGTTAAAGAACAGAATCATTATAAGGTTGCACAAATTGGGGGTGGGTGGAGGAAGAGATCATACACAATAGAGCCCCAGAGCCGCAAGAAAGGGCATAATGCTCATGAATTCTTCCAGATGATGACTTTAAAGTCCCAGGGTGAAAGCAGGGAGATTGTTTGATTGTTCTGTTAATTATTGGCCTCGGCCCAGTACCAAGTATTTATAGAAGATAAGGCTTCCTTTGCAGAGAAGAATAAGGCAACTTTCACTTGTTCTGATCAATTTGACTCCAACGCTATTGTAGTTTTGCACCTTCTTTAGAAAATGAGCTGAAATTGTGTCTAACCTGCTTGCCCAGGAACAATCCCCCCTCTCTCACCACTTCTCCAATTCTAAAGTGCACCTACAAAATAAGGAATTAAAAACAAGATGCCTGCAAGTACTTTTTTTCTGGAGGACCGTAAGGTGTTTAATCCTTTCCCCCACCCCCACTTCCTGGTTATAAATAAAAATGAGTGAAATGTCCATGACGATGATGATGGCAGCCAGTGTGTGTTTGTTGGAGCATGTGACAAGAAGATGTCAACTCTGCAGGGAGGGTTTTTTAAAGTTGACTGCTCAGTAAAAGGTTAAGATAGACTGTTATAGTCTAGTTAAAGGGAAAAGGCAAAAACCAAGCTTCTCTGAGAAGTCAAGGGGCAGGGTTCAGTGGAGCAAACCACTTAGTGGTATCAGGGGAGGGAATGCTGGACGTTGTCTAGCAACAAGTTAGACATTCTATTCTCTCTGATGGTTAAGCCAGTTCTAACAGTTAACTGACTTAACTGACGCTTGCTAGAGTTTACAAAAGGAGACATGTTCTGTGATTTTCCTTACCTCACAGTATGAGTAACGTTTAAGAAACTGCACTTACAAAGTCTGTAACCATCAAGCTTATAGTACCTAAGAAATCTAAAGTTATTGTTATTTACTTTAAAAGCATCTACTGTACTTTAGAAACCAGCCTCTGTGTGTGTATGTTTGTTGGGTGAACTCTGCTGCTGCTATTGTGCTCTGCCATCAGTGTACAGGAAGGACACATTACAATATATGTTGCAAGGAGCCCACAGGAGGTAGGTGCAATATGTCCAGGTGCTCTGCACAGCACCCTCTATTGCAGAAGTCATAGAATTATAGAATCATAGAAAAGTAGAGTTGGAAGGGGCCTACAAGGCCATCGAGTCCAACCCCCTGCTCAATGCAAGAATCCAGGTCAAAGCATCCCTGACAGATGGTGGTCCAGCTTCACCTTGAATGCCTCCAGAGTGGGAGAGCTCACCACCTCCCTAGGTAATTGATTCCATTGTCTTATTGCTCTAACAGTCAGGAAATTTTTCCTGATGTTTAGGTGGAATCTGGGTTCCTGTAACTTGAGCCCATTATTCCGTGTCCTGCAAACTGGGATGATTGAGAAGAGATCCTGGCCCTCCTCTGTGTGACAACCCTTCAAGTACTGGAAGAGTGCTATCATATCTCCCCTCAGTCTCCTCTTCTGAAGGCTAAACATGCCCAGTTCTTTCAGTCTCTCCTCATAGGGCCTTGTTTCCAGTCCCTTTATCATCTTTTTTGCCCTCCTCTGAACCCTCTCCAGTTTGTCTACATCCTTATTAAAGTGTGGTGCCCAGAACTGGACGCAGTACTCAAGATGAGGCCTAACCAGTGCTGAGTAAAGGGGAATTATCACTTCCCACGATTTGGAAGCTATACTTCTATTAATGCAGCCCAAAATAGCATTTGCCTTCTTTGCAGCCACATCGCATTGCTGGCTCATATTCAGTTTGTGATCTACCACAATTCCAAGATCCTTCTCACTTGTAGTGTTGTTGAGCCAAGTGTCCCCATTTTGTAACTCTGCATTTGGTTTCCTCTCCCTAGGTGCAGCACTTGGCATTTATCCCTATTAAATTTCATTCTGTTGAAATTTAATTCTGTTCAAATTCTGTTGAAGTGCAGAAACTCTTTCAGCCCGAAGGAGTGGGCCTCATTCCAGTGGTGGGCGAGGCCAAAGATGATAGGGGCAGGGGCAGGGGCAGTGCTAGGTACCAAAAAGATTTGGGGCTCAGACCAACAGGACAAAAAAAAAAAAAGAGCACAAATTTGCATATGCTAATTTACATATGCTCCAAAGTCTCTCTCTCTCTCTCTCTCTCTCTGTGTGTGTGTGTGTGTGTGTGTGTCTTTAAAGGACCCTGATTCCTAAGGACACCCCTATTTGTAAAAAGGGACACGTGGACAGGGGAGAGGGGGGGATTTGATTTCAGAAGAAAACCTCAGGCAGAGAGATTCAAGGGGGGCAGTGGGTGGTGAAGCACATGCAAAAAGTTAGCTCATCCAGGGGGGATCATCAGATGCAACAGAGATCATCAGGGCCCCTGGACCTTTATTTCAGCAAGAGCCCATGAACAGCAGGGTGGTGGGGCAGAGGGCCTCCCTGAGATTTGGGGCTTCCAAATGAAAGATTCGGGGCCCCAGCCCTAGTGGGCCACCCTCTAACACTACCCTCTGGGCAGGGCCAAATATCAGCTTATTTTAGGTTAAAACTCTGATGCCAGTAACTAAACCTTAGGAGAGGCATTTCAACGTTTAGAATGGGGGGGGGAACTTGCACAAAAGCTGGGAAACAACCAAAAGACCGGTGGTTGCTGGGGACAGGGGCATGGCCCGCTGGGAACTCCAGAGGACTGGAGTGGCTTGGGATCCAGGTGGACCTGAGGTTCAGCAGCCCTGCTCTGCTGGAATCCCTTTTTGTGGAAGTAGGAGAGGAGTTGGCTCCACTGCCCTATAGTCCACACCTACAGATCTTGACCTTCCCAATCCCACACACGAGTTGAGTGTCCACCATTAAGGCTAAATCTGCCCCCATGACCTAGTGTCGGGAGTGACAGGCAGATTTTGCACCCAGCTGTGGTGTTCTGCCAAATGTAGATGGGATGGGAAGCCCCTGGGGGCAGGACCTTTATGTTTCCCTATATTGCCTTGTAAAGAGTCAGGGACACTGAGTGGCACTATTGAAAGGCAGTATTTAAGGGCACCAGAGTGCGTCCTTAGTTCAGGCCCATGAGTAAAAAAAATATTCTACCATATAAAAGGGTAATTGGGTGGTGGTGGTCATTCTAGCATTTATAAAATCAGACTGGTTTCACCAATCCTTTCTGAAATTACCTGTGCCGGGGAAGAAAGTTTGTTTACAGAGTCTGTAAATTTCAGGAGGATTGGGGAAGGTCTTGGGGAGAAAGAGGCAGCTTAACGTGAAAAAGAGAAAAAAAGAAAAAAAAAACCTTGCTCGTCAAAATGAAATTGAAAAACGCGATTGGCGACCATTTTTTGCTCACTATTTCTGAAGAAATTATGGCTACTCACTTTAAACATTGATGGTTCTCCTATTCCTCTTCTGTGGAGTTGGGGAATGACGATTTCATTTTTAAAATTCAATCTATTATTTCTAAAATAAGGTTTAAACAGCTCGTTCAGTCTATGGGACTCTCATAATGATGGGCAGCTGCAGATGCGTCTCTGCTGCGTCACCTCAGAGCTGACTAAACAGGGGTGACGGGGAGAGAGAAATGGCTGCATTGAAGATGAACGAAATAGCCACAGCCTGCCGGGTCCCTGATCAGGTAGCGCGGGCTGGAGGGCCTCCACCACTGTTGCCTCCTTAGCGGGACTGCTGGGAGCGAGGAGGGTTTGTGTTAGGCCTCCTCCTACCTTCCCTCTACCCAGACTAGCTGGCCAGAGAAGGGAGGCAGGCCTCACCCCATAGGCTCCTATAGGAGTGGGAAACCCCCCCCACTGAAAAACTGGCTGGAGTGGGAGGCACTCCAGCCCCCACCAAGGACCCTTGGGGCAACAGGGTCCTTGTGGGGACGTTAGCTTTGCCAACCCTGCAGTCCATTTTGGGGCTGGAGGAGGGGCATCCAAGGCAATACAGGACCAGGACAACATGGAGCATCTTTGTCTGGTCCAGACACTCCATCCTCCCAATCTGGATTGGGGACTGAAAGACCCAGGAAAAGTGTGGGTGCATGGAGGGTAAGTTGTAAGAAAGCACAATTTGTCACAGTGTAACAACGTCATCACTGATCAGGGGGGCACGTCAGTTAGGCATCAGCCCTAGCTTCCAATTTCCTGGCTTTTTGGAGTTTGGACCAATGTGCCATAGGCTTAACTCTGGTCTCTTAAACTGGCAGATTAGTGAGTTTAGCCTCCCAAATCCACAAATGACTTTACTGGCTGACACTGACAGGATCTAAACAATTTTCTGTCTCCGAAGTGTTCAGCACCAAGCCTGAACCTTCTACACACAGCCTCCTTATATGGGTCATATGTTATGGGCTCCTCTGAGGTAAAATTTTGAAATACCTCAGCCAGTTCTGCTTTTATTAAAACTGAGTAGAAAGAAAACTAGAAACTTCATGAGCTCACTCTTAGGTATTCCCCAACCCTGAGCAGTTCTTCAAAATTGGACAAGAATTCTCTGGTTCTTCCCCAGGCACCTAACTGGCAAAATCACAAGGGGAAATTTTTCTTATTTTTGAATTTCAATTTGTTCCGCCTTCCATCTCTCCTCAGATCCTTAATTTTTTTCGCGTTCTAATAACAATCTTCTCTGCCTTCCACCTGCCTATCTTTCTTGCTTTCCCTGTAATCTCAGTTGTCTGCCTCTTAGTTCCATCTCTTTCCCCTTAATCTTTTTGTTCCCTCGGATTTACAAATAATTGGGATCTGCTGCACCTGGATTAGATTTCTTTCAATATTGCCTCAGGTTCTTGTGCGGGATAGCTAATTAACGTCACTTTCAACTCCTCCACAGTTTTTCCGTCATTATTGTAACTTTGCTTACATTTCTCAATAAGAGCCTTTTTTCTTCATTGCCCAAATGCCTGCCATACTGTTTTTTTAATAATCTCTTTCGCTTTGTTTCAACACTCTTCACACAATGAGCTAGTGTGCCTTAATAGGGATGTATTCCATATCTCTTTAGTAGAGACTTTTCCTCACACCACGAACTTAGAAACTTATTCAGACTGTTTATTTTTCAGTTGTCTGTCACAACACCTTACTCTGATTCGAACCAGGCGCTTTACTACAGTCAAATCCTGACGCTACCACCACCTGTTGTACCCCACCCCTCAATAGGGCCTCAAGCTTGCCCTCCTTATTGGGATCCTCTGGGTGCACTTATGTAAGGTTGGGGGTTTCTTTTCCTCTCCAGAGCTCTCCAACCTTGGGTCCCCAGATGTTGCTGGCCTACAGCTCCCAGCATACCCAGCCAGCATGGCTAATGGCAAGGGATTCTGGGAGCTGTTGTCCAGCAACATCTGGGGACCCAAGGTTGGAGAGCCCTGCGTCTAACCCTTACCCTTACACATCTCACACTGCCTTTGGGATGTCTAATCCCTACCTTCTTCTTTGACCAGTATAATAAGCACAGCTTCCCACACAAGCTGTTTCAAATAACAAAGAAAAGAGAAAAGTTTATTTTAAAATACGACAAGTTCTGGAAATAAGTTTCATGTGTAAGTTTCAGTTACCCTAAGTAATGTCCTATCTTATCCTAGGACCAATCCTCCCTCAACAACTGGTTCCAAATGTCAATCCCTGCACTCACTAGCTAAACTCTTAACATTCCTAATATAATGCTCAACTCTCTCTCCTGTCAGCTTCACAGACTCCCAAACAGCACTCCACACTCCTCTCACTCCTGCACTCTCTTCACCAATCCCCACAAAAACCCTTAAAACCTCTAAACCAGTGTTCTCCAACCTTGGGTCCCCAGATGTTTTGGCCTCCAACTCCCAGCATGCCCCAGCCAGCTATGCTGGCTGGGGCATGCTGGGAGTTGGAGGCCAAAAACATCTGGAGACCCAAGTTTGGAGAACACTGCTCTAAACCCTTCAAACCCACAAACCTGCCTGAACAGCACCGCCCACTGTTTGTATAACACAGGCTCCACCCCTTCACACTCTCTCAGCCAATCATGTCACATATGTACCGTAAATACACCATTCTTCCGGCCCATCCTTTCTCACTCACCCAGAATACATACTTATACTTAATGTACAAACACATTATACTTACCACCTATACACTTTAAATTTTACCCAAATAACCTAACATCACAATCTTCTATGCTTGAAAGGGTAAACGAACCCCTGCCGCCTTTCCCCGAGGAGAACACTACCCAAAATTCTCACCTCCCCATCATGTGTCCCGTCCCCCCCCGAATTGCTGATGCTGAAATGGAAGAATCGAGTATTCCATCAGCACTAAGTAATATCATTTTGTTCCTAGAAACACTCAGTGGGAGACACCAGGGGAGAGACCTTTAACCTAAAAAAACTTTATTTTTTTAAAAAATCAAGCCAACGGCAAGCTTGAAACAGCATGCAGAAGCGGTGTGGGGTGTGTGTGTGTGTGGAACCTCATCCTCCTGCTGTCTCCCCTGGGATACCCGTGAGAGGGCCAATCATATTTCGGGCGCATTTTGGGTAGGAGTGGCTTAAACCAACCACACTGAGTAGCTTGCTCCCCAGTGTGGCTATCATGTGGTCTGAACCCACCCAGGTCTTTGAGAGCCAGGACTACTATTTGCATACTTTCACACCCCTTCATCAGCATAGCTCCACCCACAGTCCTTTTTCTGTTCATTCTAGCCTCAGGGCTCTCCAACCTTGGGTCCCCAGATGTTGCTGGCCTACAGCTCCAGCATACCCAACCAACATGCTATGGCACGGATTCATAGATCATAGAGTTGGAAGGAGCCTACAAGGCTTCGAGGTCCAACCCTCTGCTCAATGCAGGAAACTAGAGGAGGGGTCTCCCATCCAAGTAACAACCAGGCCTGACCCTGCTTAGCTTTCCCATGCTCAGACAAGATGAGCCAGCGTGAGCCACAGGCAAGGGATTCTGGGAGCTGTTGTCCAGCAACATCTGGGGGGCCAATTTGGAGAGCCCTGCGGACTGTTTTTTAAATGTATCAGCTATCACTTGCCCTTCATCATGTATGGATTCAGCACCTGAATATCGCACGGACCAAGGAACAGGGGCACAGTACAAGGCAGCTTGTATGTTCATATTGTAGCCAACCTAGCATTTGCACTATAATTTCAGATGTATGAAATACTAAGGTTGATTTAATGTTCAGTGGAATTATGTGAATCCTTCTCCTGTGTGGATTCAGTTTGCTGTGATCCTCCATCTTCAGAGGTGCAGTTGGGTAATTTTAGACTCTGGACCTAATGGTTTTATTGGGGTGGGGGAAGCTTAGATATAATGGGATGGATCCAGACTCATAGTTAGAGTAGACTAAATTAAGTCCCATTCATTCAATGATTCTACTTTAAGTATGATTAACTCTGAATTCAACTCAATGTGTATTACTTCAAAATGTCAGCCAGCCCTGATGCATTTGTGCTCCCTGCCCCAATCATTCTCCGGAGTGGGCCCCTAGATGTCTGCCCCACAATCCTGCCCTAATGGCACCATTATCCATCCTCCATACAGAAGTGGCTTGCAGGAACATAGGAAATTGCCTTGTATTGTCCATGTCCCAATATTGTCGACAGACTGGCTCTCTAGGGCAGGGGTCCCCCAATCTTTTGGGAATATGAGAAACTGCTGTGGGCCACCACACAAAATGCTGAATCGGGATCACTGCTTTGGCATCTACCGTTGCATCCTATGCATCTTAGGCTGCGTCTTATTCAGCAAAAACTTTTGCTTCATGTCTATTCGACCCGCAACATCTCTTTAATAAGGGATTGTCTAATTTGGGCTAATTGCTGGTAGTGCAATACAACTAATGCTTCTTTTAAAAAAATATGTTCTGGCAATGTCCCAGTAGTTGCCTTCTTTTGGGAGGATGTTATCACACAGATAATTTTTTGTACTGGAACGATCTTTAATATTCACTGATGTATCCACTTCTTTAAATTATTTATCTGCTTCATGGAAATTTTGAATGGATTCTCCATGCTCTTTGACAGCCTAAAGACTGATATACAACATTGGAAGGAGTAAAAACAACCCACCTTCTATAAGCAATGGATTGAGGACCTCTGAACGCTTTCAACATTTGAACTGATGGCATATGACACCCGGCTTCAATGGATACTTATTTGGATATTTGGTCCACTTTTGTTGAAGCCTATGTATAATTGCTAGAAGGTTGTATGCTTTATATGTATTCATTGCTATGGATATATAAAATCCATGTACATATATTTAAAAATGGGGAAAAAAAATAAAAACACAATTAAAGAGTTTGGTGGGTGCCTATGGGTGCCACATTGGGGACCCCTGATCTAGGGTCTCAGGAAGATGTCATTCACATCACCAGCTACCTACCTACATCTATCTATCTATCTATCTATCTTGGCTCACGCTGGCTTAGCTTGTCTGAGCGTGGAAAGCTAAGCAGGGTTCAGGCCTGGTTATTACTTGGATGGGAGACCCCCTCCTCTAGTTTCCTGCACTGAGCAGGGGGTTGGACTCGATGGCCTTATAGGCCCCTTCCAACTCTATGATCTATGAATCAATGAACTGGAGATGCCAGAGATTGACTCGGGAGACCCTTCTCTGCATGCAAGGCATGTGCTCTGCTGGGATGGATGAGAGGTTCAGTTCAGTTCAGTCGGATCAGAATGTATCAAAACTCACAAAGTTCTCCATATTCAGGACAACAAACTTGAGATTTTTATTTTTTTTAAACTGAATGTGAGACAAAACAGAACTGACAGATTCATCCATCCAGGTCTAGAGCTTTAAGTGCTTGTTCTTAAAAGTCTGAGTTTGAATCCCAGTATATATTCAACCATGTTGCCACCTCTTTTTTTGCTGATAGGCTCTCACCTTTAACAACTTTATAACAGGCAGGTACATCATGGCCCTCTCCATGCTGCATATTGTACCTGTTGAATTTGGCCCAGTGCAGATGGGTAGAATTTAATTTCAGATCATTTGAGTAAGAATTTACCAAAATCCATGAAGTCTTCATAAAAACATTGACAGTAGTATTGGTGCCAGTCTAGCTTCAAAGGGAAGTGGCATTCCAGACATGGGGTGTTACCACAGAGAAGGCCCTCTGCCTAGTTTTCCTGGCAAAGGAACCCATACAAGAGCCTCCTCTGAAGAGTTTAGGACATTGGCAAGTTGGTATAGAAAGAGATGCTCCTTCAGGCATTTGGGTCCCACACCATTAAGGGCTGTAAAGGTTAGAAGTAAATTGATGATGTTGCTCCCAAATAAGCGAGTATGGGATTGCAGCCTTAAGAAATCAATACATGGATGGTTCTATGTTAATTTATATGTAATATATATTTCTTCTGTCTGCCTTTTAGAATCACTATTTAAGAAAGAAAGAAAGAAAGAAAGAAAGGGAAATTAAATCATATCCCAAAGACAGGGTGAGGCAATCACCTCAGGCAGCAGATATGGGGAGGGGGCATCCTTGGCAGCCTTCCAGCTATTCCTCCTGAACTCCCTAGCTCTTCACATCTGTTGGATGTGAACAGCTGTCACATCTGTCCTGGACCCCCTAAACTAGCTTGCAGCCTCAGATGCGGTGGAAGACATGATCCCATTACAAGTGCTGGGGTAAATTTCAACTACCAGTCCAGCTGACTTCTGTGCCTGGAACAGGGAGGGGGGGCATCATCTTGTCCTTTGCCTCAGGCAGCAAAATGTCTTGGGCTGCTCTTAGAGGATTTTCTTAGAGGATTTTCTTCCCAGAAAATAGTCAATGCATACACCTCCTGAGATGCAAAACTTAACTTCTACATGTCTACACCACCCAAGAGCCAAAGCTCTCTGGGTGGCTCACAAAAGTCCACATTTTAGCAAGGCGAACTTGCCCTGCCAAGAAAGCATCTTGGACTCGTCTTGACTGGATTGAATCAATCAGCAGATGCTGATTGATCTCTGCCAGTGCAGTATGGGGGAAAAAAAAATCTGTCTTTGTTGGGTGGGGAGCATGGGGAAGCCTGAAGATATGGTTTCAGTCCAGCTGATGAGATCCTGCTGCACCTAGGGAGAGGAAACCAAATGCAGAGTTACAGAATGGGGGACACTTGGCTCAACAATACTACAAGTGAGAAGGATCTTGGAATTGTGGTAGATCACAAACTGAATATGAGCCAGCAATGCGATGTGGCTGCAAAGAAGGCAAATGCAATTTTGGGCTGTATTAATAGAAGTATAGCTTCCAAAGCGGGAAGTGATAATCCCCTTTACTCGGCACTGGTTAGGCCTCATCTTGAGTACTGCGTCCAGTTCTGGGCACCTCACTTTAAGAAGGACATAGACAAACTGGAGAGGGTTCAGGAGGGCAACAAGGATGATAAGGGACTGGAAAGAAGGCCCTATGAGGAGAGACTGAAAGAACTGGGCATGTTTAGCCTTCAGAAGAGGAGAACTGAGGGGAGATATGATCGCACTCTTCCAGTATTTGAAGGGA
>JAHFWL010000783.1:0-108578 GCA_021292165.1 Shinisaurus crocodilurus | reverse complement strand
GATAAAATGCTTTAAAATTGTCAACTATTTATCACTGCTGGAGCTGCCATTTCCTTCTTCCTGCTCCACTTCTGTGATGGTGGGACACTTGCCAACCAGTTTTCAAAAGTCCTCAGTGAAAGACAATATTGAAGCAGAAAGTGATGGATTTTTTGGTTGTCAAATTTAGATTAGCCTCCACCTGAGATACACCTGTGCAAAAGACAAGCTGTAAAAAGCAGCTTCAGGAAATGTCAAGGGCACAAAGGACTGGAACAGCCTTCCTCAACCTGATGCCCTCCATATGGTTTGGACTACAACTCCCAGCATTTCTGACCACTGGCCATGCTGGCTAGGCCTGATGGGAGTTGGAAGTCCAAGACATCTGGTAGGCACCAGGTTCCATAGGGCTGGACTGGAAGATTGCAGAGAGTTTTGGCTATTGGGCAGTATAGAAATGTAATATATAAATAAAATAAATATAAATTGTCCACTTGTCCTAAGCTCTTTTGGGTCTTTTCCAGAGGATAATGTTGACACCCCCACCGCTTTGGATCGAGATAAAAAGTTAATCTGGTTAAAGATTCCATTAATAACCAAAAGCACAAACCGTGCACTGTCTACATATTTGTTCTCAACTATGCCACAAATTCAACATGAAGATGACAACAGCACAGGAATGCCCTCCAGTGAGAAAGAGCAGGAAGCAGCACAGGCATTTCCCCAATTACTTACTGTATGAACCCATAAAACTGTGTTGGTTGATCTAGCCAGTCAGCACTGGCTCCAAGTTTTGGAGGGCCCTTGGGCAAATCCTCCTCAATGGGGCCCCCTCCCTGAGGGAGTCTACCTTCTCATCAGCATTGTCACCAGCTGCTCCTCCTCTTCCTCATTGTTGCTACCACCTACTTGTTAGCTAGAGAGCGAGCCCTTGAAAAAGCAGGCAGTAGCATCTATTGGTCTACCATCACACAACCACCATTGTCTGGGCCAGAGAGAGGGGCGGGTGAACAAGCAGGTTGTAATGTTGAAGAGGAGAAGCAGATTCAGGGGGCTGTCAGTGGGCCTTCAGCAGGTGCCCGACCATGCCAACATACGATGCTAGCCCTATAACCATTATTGTCTGACTGATAATGGATCTCCAAGGTCTCAAGCAGAGGTCTTTTCCAGGCTTCCTGTCATGAACTGCTCAAGCCCAATACCACCACCTTTTAACAAAAGATCTTGCATGTTCTGACTAAGAAATCTTCTTGGGCAGAGATCCTCAAACTGTAGCCAGCTGACCATTGGTGGTCCACCAGCTCCATTGATTCAAGTGACCTGCAGAAAGTCAAGAATATCTGTACATGGCCCTGCACTTGATTTATTTTTCTTCTGATGATGTAGAGGCCGTTTGACCAGGGCCAGATTATCAATCAGGCTAACAAGGCCCTGGCCTAAGGTCTGTGATTTCTGTGATACATCACTGGTTTTGCTGATGATGTCAGTGCTGAAGAATTAGCACTAATGCTCATTTGCAAACAGGAAAGAAATTTTCGTACATAAATCTGATTCCATCAATAAGCAGACGAATAAAAGATGCCTGAGAATCCATGATACACAGACGGAACAGATTTAACAAAATCTGTGCATGCCTAATAGGGGCGGAAAACTTTTTTCCTGTCAAGATCCACATTACCTTGGTCAAAAACCTGTTGGGGTCCACATTCCAGTAGTGGGCAAGGTCAGAGCCATAGTGGTTTGAAGCTAGGCTGAGGTTTGCATGTCAGTCTCCGACCAGAGGTTCCCCATCCTGGTGTATAGGACCACAGCCTAAATTTCTTAATTGGAACTAAGTACCCCTGAAGTCAGTGAGGCTTATGTTCAAGCACGGTAAGTGTGCATTTGTGCAAATCCCCCCCGAAAGTAAAAAAAAAATGGTCTGCAAGTTCATGTGACTTGGAAAAAGCCAGTCCACTGCAGAATCCACAGGTTGAATTCATGGAAATCCAAACTCATTTGTTGCGGATTTCTCTTATACACACCTCCCTGGGAGTATGTCCCACTGAACTCAATGGGGCTTACTTCTGAGTAGAGAGTAGAGAAGTATAGGACTGCACTGTTAAGAGCAATGCTGAAAACACACCAATCCTCCAGCAACTGGAGCATCACGAAAAAAAGTGATTAGGTGAATTTATTTGATCATTTCTAAATCAAGCTTGGATATCTTTTTGTATAAAGGCATGCACATAGAGAAATAACCCATCTCTCTCTCTTTTTTACTTTTAACTGAAATGATAGGAACAAAACATTAGAAACAAAAGCACAAGATCTTATGACAACAGACAACATTTGTATTGAGAAGCACAGGTATACTGTCTCATGTACTTACTTGCTTTTTTCAATCCTGTGCTAGATATGGCCATTACATTTATGCAACAATTTCTACCAACAAATCAGGGAATGTTCTCAGATCATGCTATACTGGTAGAAATTAGTTATTTTAAGGCGGGGAAGAAAAGGTAACAGTAAGTTTGTCGATTTTAAAATTCCTTCTTGTTTACACAAGTATTACAGAAAGCCCCCTAGATCTTCCATAAAATATTTTACAAGACAATACCACAGAATATCAGAACATCTCTATTAAAAAACATTTGGCAAGTATCTTTAGTACTGCAATTAATGTTTACTTAGCCTTCAACTGCTCTTTTTAAAAGTACACAATGGAATCTTGTTATTTACATAGAATTACAATCCTTTCCATAAATCAGCTTCCTGTTGAAAAATGACATGTGGAGATTATGCTATATTTTGGCATCACTGTAGCATTACCACGAGTGCCAACTAGTTCAAAGGTATGCAGTGGAAAGTATCAGGATAACTTTGCATGAGTTTGTACCAGCACATGGAAGAAAGAGGTTCAGATGTTGGATCACCAGTATGGGCAACATCGGAGCTTCTGGGCAGGCAAATACATTTGAATTGTCACAGTTTACTGTCAAAACCCACATTTGGAATATTCACAAAATGAAGTAATGAAAATAGCTTTTCCATGTAAACTTATGAAATATGTTTTCCATATAAACTTAGTTCATATGGAAACCATATCATTTATGGTCAATAACCCTGGACACATTGGCCTGGTTCACACATAATGACAACCCAGGGTCTTTTAAAAGTTGGTTTACCATGAGTGAGCCAGCATGCTAGTGCATGCGGCTTGATTGTTCCCACTTCGCTCCTCATGTCAGTGGGAATGGCTAACTATGCCAGGGATGGAGGGAGCTTCCTTGGAAGGGGAGGGGAAACGGTCACAAACCAGAAAATTTAAAAATGATGTAAGAACAAAAGTAAAATCAGCATCCTTTAAAAAAAAAAACACCACAGCCCACCAATCAGGGACTGTGCCAGTGGCAATACCCACATCCCCCACCCCCGAATCAGCCAATGAATTCAGGATGAAAATACAGACCCAGCACACCCGCTGTATCATAATGCATGCACAACAAGAAAGATGATACCACAGTGTTTGCACTCATCAGCTCCAGTGGCACAGCTAGCAATGACCCTGCTACTGTAGGTCCCCAGGCACCCCGAAAGGCAGGGGTTCAAATCCCCTTATACTTCTCCCAACCAGTTTTATGACCACAACACACACGGGGGGGGGGGAGCAAGAAGATAAGAGACTGGGTTCACATGGATGGTTGCAGCTCATCATGGCTTATTTGAGCCATGACAAACTGCAGCACCGTGGGCACCATCCTGAAAATTCAAGCTGTGACTGTGGCTTGTTGTGTCATCTGAACCCAGCAAAAATGGTTGTGTGAAGGTTAAACAACCCTTGCAGAACCTATAGCCCCCCCCCCCACCAGATTCGGGCGACACAACAAGCCATGGTTGCAGCTTGAATATTCAAAATGGCGACTAGCACGTACCACAACCCACCATGGCCCAGAGTGATAGCACAACAGCCACATCACTCTCTGGGCAGGCACCCTGCAGAAGCACACACAGCCCTCTTGGGACATTCAAGACCCACCCAGGGAAGAAAATGCTCTTTGACAAGAAGCCAAGGGGAGGGGCCGGGACACCGCAACAAGGACAGCCACAGACACTTGCCAACAACAGCAACTTCCAGTTGCTCACATGCACAGGACATGGGCTTGGGAAGGAGGAGATGGTAGTTTGAGCCCCACCAGGTAGAGGGGGGGAATACAGCTCCACTCACTTTTTGCACGGTAGAAAAAAGTCATGTCAGGGCAAAAGGCAATTAACATATGGGTGGTGGTGTGCTGCAATTGGGTGTTGAGTTACAATGAAGGAAACGAAATAGTTAAAAGAAAACCTTACAAGATTTTCTAGCCAGACATGTGGACAGATTGCCAGGGTCCTGACTAATACTAAAGAATGTAGTCAATGGCTGGTAATGACTGTGGCAATGACTGACAATGGCCGTCAATGGCTGTTGTTGATTCACAATGTTGAGGTGTTTTGCTGTCTCACCCTGCCAAGTGACCAAGATAAGAAAATACCTAGCAGCTGCTTGATTGTAAGATCATCTTCCTGTCTCCTTGTAAGGAAATCCCCCTCCCCTAAAGCAAACCCCCTTTTGTCTTGACCTTGCTGACCAATGTAAAGAACTGTTGCCAAATGACCAGACTTAGGTATGCTATAAAAGTGGTTGTAAAAGCCCCGCCCAGGGTTCTGCTTTGCGACACAGTCCGCAGGACCAATTGTGCACAATAAACCTTTTTCCAATAACCCGAGTTGGTCCTCGTTGTCCTTATCTGAGTTAAGGGGTGACCACTTCATCAAGATATCCTATACTCTGTCATGGCAACGTGGGCCAGGTGAGGGTGGCTAGTCTTTAATTCCCCCCAACTCCAATGGGAGGGAAATTCTTTGTGCCAGGTCCAGAACTGGTACAAAGTTCCACCATTGATGGGGATGTGGTAATAGGCTTGAAGAGTAAAGGATACAGCATAAGTGTGCTTTTTCCTTATGTTGCCCCCATCCTACGAACAATTCTGCCCTGTTTTTAACCATTCCACAAGTGTATCTTTCCTAGCACAACAGCTATAGCATCCAAGTGTTCCACTGGCATATCTGTCATGGTAGCATCATAACTGGCTTCCCACCAAATTCTATTGCTCCTTAGCCAGCAGAACCCAAGTAGAGGATTGGGCTTTTAAGCTTCAAATGAATTTTCACAATCGGTACTTTTTGCATTTCATTGCCATTTGACTCCCATTTTCATTTCTTTTTCCTCATCACTCATGTATATGCATCCCTGCCAATGAAAGATAATCCCGGTTTCTTATGGTATAAGCTTCTGTGGACTAGAGTTCACTTGATACATCTGCTGAAGTGGACTCTAGTCCACAGAAGCTTATGCCATAAGAAATGTGTTAGTCTCTAAGGTGCCACAAGACTCTTTGTCATATCATTTAAACATCCTTGCTCTCTATGTACTCATAAAGTATGGTTTTTATTGAATGCATGCAAGTATTGAGAAAATTACTGTTAGTAAACTTTGCAATCATCTTCCCAACCTTGCAAAGCTCTCACCCTTGCATTATGGTATCTGACTCCACCTTCTTGACTACACCCTACTCATAAGCTCTTAAGTTCTTAACTATGGAGGATACAGAAATGCAGTGCTGCAATTTGAACTTCCAGCCTCTAAGTGCTTGCCAGACTGCAGCTGTCACCACCATTACAAGATAAAGGGATGTTGACATTTTCACATCAACACACCTATTGCTTCTCATCCCAATACAACCAAAGCTATTTACTTAATGCCAAGCAGCATGCCATCTTTTAAATAAGATCTCACAAAGTTCTCTGGGAATCATTTAGGGCCCAGAAAGACATCAGGTCTTTCCCTGCCATGTAAATACATACAGACGAACCCTTCTGCTGCCAAAGAAAAAGCATTATGGGCATGAGGGTGGTAATGAGGATTATTAGATTAGAAACCTGCAAGTCAGGAGGCTGTGTTCTCTTTTTATTTTTGTACAGTCCCTATATGTTTGAGGTGCTTTATAAATATTAATAATTATTGAATGCTAAGCCTGTATTTTAGCCTGAAATCAGCTGAACCACAAATATACAAAGTGGATTAAAGCAGTTCATTGAAAAATGTAGTGTGATGTATTCCAACCAAAGTAAATGTAAAAACAATTCAAACACTAACAGATAGGGCTTCTAATAGAAATAAAAACCTCGGGTGGGTGGAATCCTTCAGGTGTTGGAGTCTTAGGAGGAAGGGGGCAGTTAGCTGGCAAGAAAGTCCCCTCCCGCCCTCTAGTTACTTTGGTTGCTGGTGCAAAACCACCTCCATGCAAGGATTCTTTCAGTGATTGTTCCTGCTTTAAGAAGCTTCACCTGGGCAAACTGGTGAAAATATGTCCCCTTTCTAGCTTTTAGTAATCTGGTGAAACAGGGGTAGAGATGGCCATACCCTGCAGCAAGGTGAAGCAGGCTGTTTCAGGCAGCAGATGAAGGCAGGGATTGATGTATGGATGATGTAGAATCATAGAATCATAGAAAAGTAGAGTTGGAAGGGGCCTACAAGGCCATTGAGTCCAACCCCCTGCTCAATGCAGGAATCCAGGTCAAAGCATCCCTGACAGATGGCTGTCCAGCCGCACCTTGAATGCCTCCAGAGTGGGAGAGCTCACTAGCTCACATGTAGCGTAACTTTTTAATGTGTTGGCTGTACCGGTGTTTTGTGTGTGTGTGTGCACCATTTGGTGATCCATTTCGCAAAATGTATTGGGCCAACACTGAGGTGAAGACCAATCTTTACCAGAGGTTTTGTGGTCTAGACCAGACTCTTATGATATTCTAATTATAAACGCTGAACTGAAATTGTTTGCATGACCAGTCTACTGATGTTTAACTGAGTGTTGATTACGGTGGTATTTTATTATGGTTTTTATTGTATTTTAACTGAATCATTTATGTACACTTGTTGGGAACCTGCTGGCTGAAAAGTGGAATAGAAATAGAATAAATTAAATTTTAAAAGACAGAAAATATAAGAACTGGGACACAAAACATAAGAACTGGGCCAGATGAAATCTTCCAGGAGGCACCAACATCCTCAAAGGGAGGGGGGTAGTTGGCAAGAAACCCCACACCCTTTCAGCTTGTTGGCACTGCTACCAAACATTTATAATGAGAGTGAGAGGAGAGTAAAAATAAATCGAATACAAATGTGTTTTACGTTTAGCCAAAGGCTATAAAAAAATGAAAGATCACAGCAATTATCAGTTCAATAAGTAATACTAATAGCAACAATACAGATAAAAGAACATCAAATTATAATCTTCTTGCATAGATACTTCCAGTTACTTCAGTAAGGGTTTGCTCATGTTAGTATATAAGGATCAATTCAAATCAAATTACAATTACTGCCAATTCTTACAGATTTGGGTAGCTAATACAGCAAACTAAGCAAAGTTTACTTCATACTAATAGAACTCACTCTCTGAGTGCATCCTTATGTAGCCAAAACAACACTATCCATGCACAAAAGGGAAGTATCAGTACACTTGGGGAAACCCCAAGGTTTACAGAAGAATGAAAAAATCTTTAGAAAAACCTTGGGCAGCGCAATCCTATGGTCCCTGGGAGAGTGTCCCAGGGACCATAGGCTATATTGGATTCAGGACCAGTGCAAGGCAGTTTGGTGCAGTTTGGTGCCCTAGGCAAGATCAGATATTTAGCGCCCCCCCCTTCCCACTTGAGCCCTCCCTCCCTATTTCTGGTGCCCCCTTTAGCCCTGCGCCCTAGGCAGCTGCCTAGTTGGCCTAATGGTAGCACCAGCCCTGATTGGATTCCCCTTCCCGAGGCTGTAAATACTCCTATGACCTCAGGAGGGGAAATCCGAGATCAGGCAGTTTCTCCTCTCCCTCCCAGCCACTGGGGAAAGCACGTAGCAACTGCTCTTTTGAAGATGCAATAGCAACCTCCAAGAGGTCAAAAAAGGGGTGGGACACTGGGAGGGGAGAGGAGAGGCCAGGCCAGGAACTGCAGGATTCTATGGCCTCTCCATTGCTGTCCCCACCCACAACAAGGTGGGTCAGCTACATGGGGCTCTGCAGCCTGTCTAGCTGAAATTTTTATTTTTAAAGAGGAATGGGAGGCAAAATTGCCTCCAACCCTGCCTGCAGGGCATAGGATAGAGGGTTCTCCAACCTTGGGTCCCCAGATGTTGCTGGCCTACAGCTCCCAGCATACCCAGCCAGCATGGCTAATGGCAAGGGATTCTGGGAGCTGTAGTCCAGCAATATCTGGGGACCCAAGGTTGGAGAGCCCTGATAGACAGAGGGCTCTGATCTTGGAGCCCTCTATCGACAGAACAATCTATAGGATTGCTCTCTAAGTGCATGTGTGTGTAACACCCAAAACAGTCCAATGTGGACTGAGCATACTTAGTGGGCATGGAATGGAATATGCTGGAAGAGGGCATGGCTGGCACCACAAATAGGAGCGCTACACACTGCAATATTTTGTTGCAGGTCCCACTTGTTGCTTTCTAATAACAAGCTGGTTTTCAGTCTACAATAGCTTATCTTCCTTGCTATAGGTGCAAGCAAAATTAAAGTATAAATATGGAAAGATGCAAAAAACAAAGGCAGCAGGAATTTTTAAAGCAGCTTGCTGTGAAAGAGTCAACTTACCTGTTGTAATTTCCTAAAGAAACTAA
Organism: Shinisaurus crocodilurus; assembly: GCA_021292165.1. Taxonomy (NCBI): domain Eukaryota; kingdom Metazoa; phylum Chordata; class Lepidosauria; order Squamata; family Shinisauridae; genus Shinisaurus; species Shinisaurus crocodilurus. Next base: position 99,904 of record JAHFWL010000783.1, on the reverse strand, counting down.
TAAAGACATCACTGTTTGTAATACTTGGATCAATTGACACTGAAAAGCAAAGGCACAGAAATCAGAACTGATTATGTAAAGGCAGAGAGAAGAATATATAAAACATATGTTATCACTGACCATTTTATGACTGACGGGGAAAATGACAATATATATCTTAAGATAATCCATACATGTCCAAGATAAACATGATACAGAATAATAAAAGATATGCTTAAGTTAATATTAATACTTATTTAGTACACTGGAGAATCCAGAAAGGATTTTATAGACTGACATTCAGGGGAGCCTATCAGCACATTTCAAACTCCTGATGAAGAAGGCATATAAACTCAAATCATTAAGATTTTTTAGGATTTCCAAACAAGATTTGAAAGTGTTTTCCCCTCCTTTGCTACTGAGTAATGTTTATGTTTAGGAAATCGGATTTAGTTTAGGATGCTCACACAAGGGGGATTCCCTGCTCCCTCCTCTCTCTTGCAGCCTCCTGCACACACACTCCAGCCTCTCCTAAGGGTCAGTGTTCTCACTTGTGCAAGCACCCTTCACCTGATTCCCACCCATTTGCCCCACCCCCACCCATTCCAGGCATTTCCTCAGGGTCCCAAATCCTCTGGAGAGGCTTTTCAAGGGGCATAGATTTCATAGATCATAGAGTTGGAAGGAGCCTACAAGGCTATCGAGTCCAACCCCCTGCTCAATGCAGGAAACTAGAGGAGGGGTCTCCCATCCAATTAATAACCAGGCCTGCTTAGCTTTCCACGCTCAGACAGGCTGAGCCAGCATAAGCCACAGGCCTGAGGGCTGCTGTAGGGAAACGGAGACAGGGAACTCCACTTGCATGAGCATTGCATAAGATACAACCCATTGTATCTGATGCAAGCCATTGGCCATGCTGGCAGGGAATGATGGGAGTTGCAGTCCAATATATGGAAGGTACCAGGTTGAGGAAGGCTAGTATATACTGATATTGTTCTTCTGGTCTTTTGGAAAGCCACTTTGAGGGCCATTAGCTAGTATGAGAAATAATAGTATTCCTGAGTCTCATTTAGTGGAGCTTTTAAGGAACAAGCTAGACTATCTATAATAAATAGTTTGAGGTTAACCTATTCTGTTCAGGCCAAAGGAATGAATGATATACGTACCTTCAACAGCTTATGGGCTGTATCCAGTGAAGTGGGTTTTCCATACAATTTTGAAATGGAAAATTTTCCAATGCAAATTAGGCTAATTTGTATCAGAAAATTTTCAGCTTACATCGGAAAATGTTCAGTTTACATCAGAAAATCAATGAAGCGTGATTTAATTTAGCATGTTTACTAAAGTAAAATAAACAAAGCTAAAAAGGATCCCATGTTAATTTTTTGTCTCAGGACATCACACCTGAAATCTGAATGAAAAAAATTAAAGCACACTTAATGTGATTTAAATGTTATATTATGTAGATATTTTTATTGGAATATTTGTAAAAATTTAAAGACAACAACAGGTACCGTACTTCCTTTAAATTGTTTGGCAAAGCAATCCTATGGCCACCAGACAACATCTAGACAGCACAGGATTCTTCGGAAAATTGCTCTGACCTCACAGCTGGAGATCCGTGCTTGGATCCCCCTCCCCGCACCGCGAGGCAGAAGGGCTTTTGGGGGCGGGGAGGGGATGGGGAGGAGACCAGCGCTGCCAAGATACACTGCCAAGATACGATGTATCTGGTGGTGCCTCAGCCTCCTTCCGTCCCCCTCCGAAGCACCATACTCAGCTGTCTAACTGCTTTGCAGGGTGGGAGGCGCATGGAGGCAACCTTCACCTCCATGCTTCTCCCATCCTGCATAGGATGCCCATAATCCTCTGAGTTCAGAGGGTTACAGGCAGCATCACTGGACTGCTCCCTAAATGTAAGAAAGAAACAAAGGTACTGAAACCTGTTGACACAAAATTCAGCCTTCCCCAACCTGGCGCCCTCCAGATATTTTGAATTACAATTCTCAGCATCTTTCAGTCAGCATGGCTGGCTGGGGATGCTGGGAGTTGTAGTTCAAAATATCTAGAGGGCACCAGGTTAACTGCACTAATTATTTGAGCAACCCAAATTACTGTGCCTGATATGCTGACAACCACAGATCTATTTCAACAGAGTTCAACTCTCTTCCACTACGGTTATTGGGGCATCATCCGTTTTGCTGTTACTAGATATTAGTTCAATTTCACACTGAGACATATATATATTTCAGTGATATATATATATATATATATATATATTCTCTCATGTACTTGCTAGGGATAATCACCTGAAAAACACTAATTACAACCCTGAAACTGCCACGCTTGTGTAATATTGTATTTTCAATTAGCATCCATTCATTGTTACTAATGTACATTGTTACTAACAGGATATTTTCGGTGAACAAATGAAGCACTGGAAAAATTTCCACCCCACAACACTGGTTGTATCTAATGGGTTGTCTCAAATGCAAGTCTAACTTAAGTCTCATTCATTTCAGTGGGTCTACTGTAAGTAGGACTAACATTGGATGTAACCTTATAGTTCTATGGAATCATAGTATGCATAAACTTAACGTTTGCATCATTAAAAGCTATTTGTTACAACAACAACAACAACAACAACAACAAAGATTCACTATACCATTCTGTAGATATTGTTCTAGCTGAGCTCTCCTTTCATCAGCCATTGACTTCGTCATTGCAAGATAGAATTTTGGAGGAAACGAAGGCACATCTCTGCCAAAGACCCGCCTTAACTGTAGAGACAGTTAAATCTAGAATGGTACCAGTGTATTCCTGATATTTTTTATAATCAAACAATGTTACAAGATGTCAAATAATTAAAAGCCACTCTACTATGAAGACACTCATCCCTCCAAGGGATGTTGACATTAACAAAGAAGCTCAATTTAGCTTGTTCATTTAATCTCATCTGAACTTAGTTGTCAGGTTTGTTTTCATAATTATTGTTCAGGATTATGTTCTATGTTCTGTGTGTGCTGAAGGGGAGCCCACTTTGACCTCTGCCATTGGCCAGGGGACCAAGGGCAACTGGGAGGCTGCACCTTCCCACCTCCAAGGAAGAATATTGTGGCAAGGAGACCAGCAAGGCCCCATCAAGGAACAGCTGAAGAGAGTTTGCTTCCTTTCCCCCTGCCAGACAGAACATTTATAAGAAGTTTGTAACTGAGAACTGAATTTGCTTTTTTCCTCCTCCTTCCCAATCCTATTTCCTTTTGCATTGTGTTTTTTAGATTGTAAAGCTGAGGGCAGGATCTGTCTTATTCTGTTGTGCTGGCAGAAAGACAGCATTGGAAACAACCTATTATTAGTAACATCATCATCACCACCACCACCACCACCAGGCCTATGTTTGTACCACCTGTATGTAGAATTATTTCAGCTGGTAGATATTAGCTCATATAACTAGAGTTTTGTGGACAATTATGCTGTAGCAAGTGTGAGCAAACTGTTCATCTGTAAGCATGAATATAGGTTAAAATGGAAGATCATCCATTATACTCTTGCTTGTGAGCTTCCCGGGGGCAGCTGAGGCATCATTTTAATTGTTAGAGACAAGAATGCCAGACTAGCTGGTGTGACCCAGCAAAGCAATTCTTATGTTCCTAAACATAAGGATGCTATTATATCCTAGAACAACAACAAAGAAGTGCATAATATGGGGCACAATGACCATGTCATCGCTGCCTATATGGTCTTGTGCCAGCATCATGCGTTGAGGTAGGGATGTGGTGGTGGTACAGAGCAGGTGGGTCAACAATATACAACAGAAGAGCCACTAATGTTAGATGTGGTATCACACAAACCTCAGGTGATACAGAAATGGATAGACATGGACATTTTAGGAACACGCCTAGAACAGAACAGGATTACTGAACCAAGTGTCATTCCAGACACAAGCACAATTTACAAAAGCATTACATACACGACCACAAGTCAATTTATGCGATTTCTTTAGAGAATAAAAACGCATGGATGTGTAAAGCAGAGATGTGGGAACAAGTCAGCAGGCTGTCCTGATTGACAAGCTCTCCCTCCCTGGCTAGTTTCCTCAGCCTCCACCTCACCCAAGCAAACAAACATTTTCTAGCTATTAAGAAGATAGTCATTGTGGAGCAAACATTCATGCTAGCATTGGATAGTAAACTTTTAGAACAGGACTGTGAAAACCAATATATTGTATAAATTTGTTATTATTTGTTATAAAGGATTGTGTAAAGAATTATGAGCAGGATTGTGTAAAGCAGTATGATGATACCTCACTTGCTTCACATAGAAGGCTACTATAATTACTTTTGCGTACACTTGGTTAGTAGTTCCATTTTTTAAAGGTGCATCTATGTCACAGAATCTGAATCAGTGGTAGCATCACTCTAGCAAGAAAACTGAATTGGCTGGTGGCCAACACAATTTGAATTTTGCTATAGACAAGCATTTGAAAAAAACTATTGGTTTTTTTTAATGTCTGGGGAAGGTATTTGTCACAGCTTAGTTAATATCCCTGGGTAAACCTGTTCGTTTCAGTGTTACTCAATTCTTCTCTCATAGCATTTTGGAAGTTCACTAGTACCAGTTGCAAGAAAAAGAAGAAACTTTAATCCTTTAATGGGGAGTCTGGGCTAAAGAAAAATTAGTAGAGAAACAGGGAAAAGAAGCTAGCTTTCTTTCAACAGTACATTTCCTATTTCATTTCATTTTTCTTTGATTTGTCATAAATATATATCAGACACCCTGACAATAATCCCAAGAGATCTGCCATGGTTCGGCCGACACTATCATGTCAATTATCATTGCAAGCCTAAGCACACTAGAGAGTAAATCCCACTGAACTCAGTGGGACTTACTTCTGAGTAAACATGCATAGGATCGTACTGTATGTAACTTTAGTCCAAAGGCTGGATATATAGAGCTTTCAAAGTCCCCATACCCCTAAAATCTGGCCACATTAATCAGTTAAGATGGGGTGCTGCCCAATATGTTTTTTCTTATCAGCACCAATAGATTACAAATGTTATTTTCATACCCCCATAGAGACAATTGAAAGGAATTTATTACAAAGAAAAATCATGAAGGGCAGTGTCAGATGCCTATCACCCTCTCATCTATATATATATAAAAGAAGTTCTGACTGACTGACTCATCAACGCCCAGCTCAAACCGTTTAATCTAGGAAAGTGAAATTTTGAAGGGACATTGTTTTTATGATGTAGACACCCACTAAGTAAGGATCTTTGGAAATTCTGTCCCTAAGGGGGTGAAAAAAGGGGGCAAAATCGCCCCGCTGTCATATCTCCTATGGGCAAAACAACAGGGGAGCAGTTATGCAAATCGGCCTCACCTCATATTTGCTGCAGGAGCCAATAGGAGCAGTTATGCAAATAGCCCATACAACACTTAGAATGTTCCTATGAATTCCTGCAGGGGCCAATAGGTGTGGGTATGCAAATCTCCCCTAGGCCATTTAGAATGTTCTCTGAGGGGGTGAAAAGGGAGGGAAGCTTTTTAAATGACTGCTTGACTGAATGACTGCTGGGGGGGGGGAGTTGCATAGGCTCCATCACGTTTTGACGGATCCGCCCCAAACTTGGCATGCATACTCTACATCACCCAAGGACAAAGACTGGTGGGTTCAAATCTCCGAAAAACCCTCGCTGCGCCTGTACGGCCCAAAATAGATGAGAGCCAATGGTGTCACTTGGAATGTTCGCAGGGGCCATTCAGGAGTGGTTATGCAAATCGCTCCAACAACATATAGAATGTTCGTATGAACTGCCACAGGGGCTCAATCAGGAGCGGATATGCAAATCTCTCCTGTGTCAAAACAGAATGTTCATATGAACCACAGCCAGGGCCTATGGGGGGGGGGGCGGAGCTGGGATTTCATTGTTGGGTAGTCCCGGGGGGGGGGCAAGCTGGGATTACATTGTTGGGTAGTCCCGAGGTGGAGGGGGCAAGCAGGGATTACATTGTTGTGTAGTCCCGAGGGGGAACAGGAATTTCATTGTTGGGTAGTCCCAGGGAGGGGGAGCTGGGATTACATTGTTGGGTAGTCCCGGGGGGGGGGGGGAGAGCAAGGATTTCATTGTGTAGTCCTGGGGGGGAGCAGGGATTTCATTGTGTAGTTCCGGGACACACACACAGAGATTTGATTGTGTAGTCCCGGGGGGTGGGGAAGCTGGGATTTCATTGTTGTATAGTCCCGGGGGGGGGGGAGAAGCTGGGATTTCATTGCATAGTCCTGGGGGGGGGGGAGCAGGGATTTCATTGTGCAGTCCCGGGGGGGGGGACAGGGATTTCACTGTGTAGTCCTGGGGGAAAGGGAACAGGGATTTCACTGTGTAGTCCAGGGGGGGAAGCAGAGATTTCATTGTGCAGTCCTGGGGGTGCTGGGATTTCATTGTGCAGTCCCAGGGGGTGCTGGGATTTCATTGTGCAGTCCCAGGGGGTGCTGGGATTTAATTGTGTAGTCCCAGGGGGCCAGGGATTTAATTGTGTAGTCCAGGGAGGGAAGCAGGGATTTCATTGTGTAGTCCCGGGGGGGGGGGGGGCAGGAATTTCATTGTGCAGTCCCGGGGGAGCTGGAAGTCCCGGGAGAGCTAGGATTCCATTATGTAGTCCCGGGGGACCTTTCCTATGGAGCAATTCAAAACAGCTGTCAGCTACCTTAAGGAATTTCGAACAAATCGTGCCTATAGGAAAATGACGACCCGTGCAAACTTGGCATGGTCACTCTTCATCACGTGAGCGAAGCCACAGGCAACAGCTAGTATAAACTAAAGTAAGGTCCTTTTCTGATATATTCCTCACTCCCCGAAACTCTAGCAACTTGCTAGCCTTTTAAAAATCAACTTTGCCAGTGAATTACACAATCATCAGCCTGAGGGAATGTCTAATTAGAAAGCTACCTTGGTTTTGTACCAGTTTAACTGTCATTGCTTCTCAACCAAAGAGTTCTGGGTGTGAAGGTTTGTACAGGCTGCTGCAAATACTATAACAGAATTCCCTTGTCACCCTCACAGAACTACAGTTCCCAGAGGGAGAAGGAATGAGTATTCAACCTTCTTCGGGTTGCAGTATAGATATTTCATAGATTTCATAGATCATAAAGTTGGAAGGAGCCTACAAAGCTATCGAGTCCAACCCCCTGCTCAATGCAGGAAACTAGAGGAGGGGTCTCCCATCCAAGTAATAACCAGGCCTGACCCTGCTTAGCTTTCCACACTCAGACAAGCTGAGCCAGCGTAAGCCACAGGCCTGTTTTCAATGAGTACTGAAGCGTTTGCATTTGCCATGTGAGGGCTCCGAGTTATAAGGTTGCATACTAGTTTTAACTGGTAGGGTGCTGTTTATTTCTTTTTGTTGTTGTGTTTAGGGTGAAATCCTATGTCCCTCCAACCTTGTCTGGGGGGGGGCCATTGGATTGGGCACAGAAAGCGCTGTGACCTTGGAAATTCCTTCTGTGATCGCAGCGCCACGGAGCACACACACACAGCACACACACACACACCCTGTAGCCGGTGCGGTTCTTTCGGTGTTTGGTCCCCCATGGGGGGGGCGTTCCTGGGGGAGGAGTGAGGCACTGTCAGATTCCGAAGAATCCAGGTGGTGTCTTAGCCTCTCCTCCTCACAAGGAGAGGTAAAACATCTAGATGGCCGAAATCAGCCATCTAGATGTTTTTGAGGGCGAAGGGAGCACAGTGGATATCCTCCCTCAATAGGATGCCTGTAATCCTCCGAGTTTGGAGGGTTACGGGCAGCCTCATTGGATCGCGCTGCCCATTTATTTGTACTTATGTTTTAATCAAGATATTGTTCTTAATGATTTTTTTTGCTATTGTTAGCTGCCTTGAGCACCATTTTTTGGGTGGAAAGATAGGATATAAATTTAATAAATAAAATATATAAATGTCCCCCGCACCCCACAGCTAGCACTTCCACTGATGTTTAGATGTTTTGTGTAATGTGATTGTGCAACTGCCATGCACAATTAGTAGATAGAAGAATAAAATGAGTCCTATTTCTGTTTGCTTTCTTACAATTGTTCAATTTTCAACAATTTTAAGGAGAGGCAAATAGACTTTCCCCTCTGTAGTAAGGCTCTCCCACATACATTGATGTTCCCAGTTGCATAATTTCATTGGAACATTTAGAATTGCATATGTGCAGGCATTATTTGCCCCTAAAGAATTACTGGGTGTACGCATCCTAATACTTACTGCCCTTGAATTTTGTAACTGGAAAGAGCAACTGATTACCGGTATCTCTCTCCACTTCTGAGAATATTCTTAGGGAATATTCTTCAAGGGCATGAAGGGAGAGCAGAAATGTAATTAACCTCTTTTGAAGCACACCATACACCAAGTTTCGTGTAACATAAACTGCTAGCATGCAGATAATCTCATCCGTGTACAAATTTAGAAGGGTATCAGGTGCTTCAAACTGAGGGAACATTTACATAGCCATCCATCCAGCTTGAAAAGGTGTGTCAACATTTATGGTTAAAATATTTAGGTGACTCCACACACAATCAATTAATGTTACAGAATGCTCCATCTCCACATGGAACATATCCTCTGAAAGGTTTTCTGGAAGAACATGAAAAAGAAGCAGTGACAGTGGATGGAGAAGAAGGGTAATTACCTGTTCATTCCAGCGGTGCAACTGACTATAACGCACCTTGCAGAAAAGGAAACCTTCCAGATACACAGAGTACAGCTGAAAATACACAGTCTCCAAATAAATTTTCTTGGGAGAGTTAGAAGAATTTGTGACTTCCCATTACCTGCACTCGCACTTCCCCATTCTAAAGCCCCACTGCTCTTTTCAAACAGATTCTGCAAGCTCTCTAGATGGGAGCATCCTCCGGAATGGCAGCGCACCACAAAGGCTACACACACAAACTATACAGTCTCCCATCCTCTTTATGGACAGACTGCCTGTCAACTCTCAATCCCCATCACACAGAGATCTATTCCCATACCTTCCCAATTTAAAACACCCTCTGTGAGCTCAGGCATGCCAGATATCCTTTATTTTAAAGGACTGGCCCTTATCCCAGATCATTACAGTTCCAGAAGAGGTGTCCGTTATTTCAGGGATCACAAGCGGATACTTTTTTTCCTTACACAGTCATACAAACCTGGATCATCCCCTCCAAGCCTTTGCTCCAACAAAAGCCAATTCCTCCCTACAGACACTGCTGTATTTGCCTCTGGCCGTCGCTCCACCCCATACCTTCCACACACCAACGGTGCCCCCTACCCCCAGTCCACATACCACACAGTCCCATCATCTTCACGCCGCCTTTCATCCTTCCTTCCCTCCCATACACACTCCCCGATCCCCCCCAACCCCCTATAAACGCACCCTTGATCCCCACCGCATTAAGGACTTGTGGGTTGCCTGCAACTGGCAGTCAAGTCCAGGCCCTGCTCCGCCTGCCAACAGAGACCCTCCCTCGGTCTGAAGCCATATACCACCCGCAGCGCCCTCCTCCTCCTCCATCTCCCCTCAACCCTCCTCGCGCTTGTCACACACGAGCCGCCCGGGAGAAGATGATGCAATTCGGTTCAGGAGGTGTGTGTGGCGAATCTCACTTCGCCGCCCTTGTGCAGCTCCAGCACGTTCTGGCGGGGGGCGAAAGCGAGATTCCTTCCAACTGGTTCGCGACGGTGGCGCCTTTACAGCGCCGAGCAGACACGCCCGCCTCTCCCTCCCGCCTCACGAGCCCCGCGCCAGCCTCCTCCAGCCGCGTGCCCTCCAGATGTGTTGGAACGCACCTGGGGATAATGGGAGTTGCAGTCCGACACATCTGGAGGGCAACCGCCCGGGGGAGACTGCCCTACTACACCCATCAGCCCAGCCCAGCCCAGCCCAGCCCTCCGTCAGTCGCCCCAAACGCGGCTGTGGCGAGTCCACCCGCCACCGCCTCTTGCCCAGGCGAGCTACTTCACCACGTAGCGGCCGCCAAACTTCTCCAGCAACTCTTCGGAAAGAGGGATACTGAAGTGCATCTTCATCGTGCTGGACACAGAGAAAGAAGAGCCGCCGCCGCCGCTGCCGCCCGCTTGGCCGCGCCGTATAAATGGGGCGGGGCGGCCGCGGGAGCATTTGTTTTCCTCACGTGATGGAGGAGGCGGAGGCGGGATGAAGTTGTCTCCTCCCGGGAGGGCGGGAAAGCGGCAAGGGTGGTGGTGGTGGTAGCCGCAGGTTGACTGGGTGTGTGGTTGTGCCGGGGAAGCTGCGGCTAGCTCGGTTTCTCTTCGGTACCCGAGGGAGGGCGGACTGGCGGAGGAAGAGGCTCGATAAAGAAACCACCACATGCTTTTATATATTAGATTAAAAGAAAAAATGGCTCCTCCTCGTAAGAAGGAGAGCAGCATGAAGACGCCTCCTTCCTTTCTGGCGCCTCCCACTAAGGGATTTTGGGAACGACTTCCTAACGTACCTTTAACAAAATTTAGCTCGTGGGTAGGGGTCTATTCGTGTACTATTTAGTGATACAAGTATACTGAATTTAGGCAAATATGAAGAATCACAAGAACATCAAATACAAGGCGCGTTATTTATAACGTTGAGCGGTGTAGTGGTACATTTGAAAGTGCAGGCGCTCATCATGACAGGCCCTCAAGGAGAAGTCAAAAAGGCAGGTAGCGACTTTCACCCTATCAACAAACCAGTGCTAGCAGGTTTCATCTCTAGGAGCAGGTCTTTTGTAAAGCAAAATGGGTCTCAGTTGCCCATTCAGGACCAGACCACCCCAAAATACTTGTATTATAACAGGGATAGCTAGTGGTTAGAATGTTAGACTGGGACTCCGGAGATCCGGGTTCTAGCACCGGCTTGGCCATGAAACTCACTGGGTGACTTTGGGCCAGTCACTGACTCTCAGCCTAACCTACCTCACAGGGTTCTTGTGAGGATAAAATGGAGAGGAAGAGGAGGATTATGTAAGCCGCCTTGGGTTCCTTTCAGGGGAAAATATGGGGTATAAATATAATAAAATAAATAAATATTGTTGCTGAGAAAGTTTATTCCCCCACCCCAGCTACTGTGAGGATTGCAGCTAAACTCAGAGGGAATAGGGAATTCTGAGGGAGTGGCAGATGACATCAGAGTCCCTGCTAACAATAATAAAAAAAAACTGGTGCTACATCCCTGCCAGCCCTGACTCCGCTACACTACTGATTATATTTATATCCTACCTTTCTTCCATGAGGGAAGAATATGTATATGTATATGGGTTTCCCAGGCAGTCTCCCACCCAGGCACTGGCCAGACCCTGCCCTGCTTGGCTGCCTCATGTGTGCGGTTTCATTCATCATTTCCCAACGTGCTGATAGTTAGCAAGATGGACCAGTGTGTTTTGACACTGTATAAGGCAGCTTCCAGGGCCAGTGCTACCATTAGGCCAACTAGGCGGCTGCCTAGGGCACCAGGCTAAAGGGGGCGCCAGGAGCATAGGGCTGGAGGGAGGGCTCAAGTGGGAAGGGGGGGCGCTAAATATCTGACCTTGCCTAGGACACCAAACTGCCTTGCACCGGTCCTGGCAGCTTCCCATGTTCCTATAGTTCATCTACAGCAGGGGTGGGGAGCCTGTGGCCTTCCAGCTGCAACTGAACTACAACTCTTATAATCTCTTGCCATTGCTGGCTGGGGCTGATGGGAGTTGGATTCCAACATCATCCAGAGGGCCCAGGTTCCCCAATCTACAAATGGTAAGGTCACCTTTTGTTCCTCTTACTTGCTCCTGAGTCTTCAACAGCAGCACAGTGGAAATTTAGCAAGGAAAAGTGGGGGGGGGGATAAAGGATTGGGGCACTCTCGGGTACACAGGGAAGTGGATTATTAGGCCCAATACATTTTGGTAAAGGTCTTCCTAAGGGTCAGTATGTGAGGCAAAATTGTAGACAGAGTGACACCAATGTGTTTTCTGTAAGATCTATTTTCATGTAAGTACTCTTTTCTTGAGTTTACAATTTTGTCTCATGGTATCCCTGAAGATGACCATTGTTGAAATGCACTGCCCCTAACAAACCACTTCCCTGTGTACCTAAGAGTCCCCCTTTCCTCCCAGTCCCCACTGCCCGCTCCTGTATTGGCACTATCCCTTCATTTCTTGTTTGGAAATTCAACAAGCGCAGCTTTTGTTGCCCTGAACAGTCATGATAGATGAAGCAACTCAAGCTATCCAAGGAGACGAGTAAAATGGATAAGTGATGTTCTCCTGGCTGGTATTATTAACCCTATCAGAGATTCTCTCTCTTTCATTGCCTCCTGAACATTTGGGGTCACCAGATGCTATACAGGACAAAGCTGCTGTACCTTTAATAGTCATACAGAATAGGGAACTAGCAGATATTGCAAGGTGAGAGAAACTGCCTCTACTCAAACTGCTTCTTCCCCACAACTGTTACTTTTTAAAAGCACTCTTGATGGTAAATCAAGATATATAGAGATATATTTAAATAAATATAGACATGGAGTTTGCATTATTGGTCACCCTGGCCTGTGGCCTTTTATTTAATTTTCCATGCATAAACTTAGCTTGACCCCAGTGAGAGGCGATGCAAAATATGGATTTCTATTATTCCAACATGCAAATATTAACCAGGTTCCCACCACCACCACTTGTATGGAACAGTGGCTGGACATGATACTTCAGCAACCATAGATGAAGGGAGAAAATATATTAATAATGTATTTTCTGAGGAGCAGGATATTATTCGCCTCATTCCCAGCAGTCATCTGAATGCCACACTGGGGGAAAGTGTGTTTAGAGGGGAGACTGGATATATTTGTAAGCACATAGATGGTCAGGTGCATATAGTTAGATCCTAGTTAGGCACACTCACTACTCAGGACAGATAAAAGGAAGTATTTCTTCACACAGCGAATAAACTATGGAATTCACTTCCACAAGATGTAGTGATGGCCACCAATCTGGATGGCTTTAAAAGGGGATTGGACAAATTTGTGGAGGATAAGGCTATCCACGGCTGCTAGTCCTGATAACTATATGCTACCTCAAGTATCAGAGGGAGTATGCCTATGTTAACCAGTTGCAGGGAAACATGGGCAGGAGGGTGCTGTTGCACTCATGTCCTGTTTGTGGGTTTTCCATGGGCAGCTGTTTGGCCACTGTGTGAACAGAATGCTGGACTAGATGGACCCTAGGTCTGATCCAGCATGGCTCTTCTTATGTACATTATGTTCCTAAAGGGGAAGCTTGACCAAAAAAAGGTTAAGAAGTCCTATCCTGATACACAGCTAAGCCTCGGTCTTATGCACTTGCTTGAAAATAAATCCCACTGAATTCAGCAAGACTTACTTCTGAATCAACATGTATAAGATTGGACTCCTAGCTGGTTTTATCAGGTGAAAAACCACCATTATGCATTGCATCACCTTGCTTAGTTTATGGAATTTGGTTTATGGAATGAGGTGGTGGCCACTACCCACTAGCTTAAATGGCTTTAAAAGGGATTCAGCTAATTCATGGAGGAAAGATCTATCAATGGCTACTAGTCATGATGGCTATATATACAACCTCCAGGTTTAGCAGCACTATGCCTCTGAGTACCAGTGGTTGGAGAGCAACAATGAGAGAGGGGGTTATTGCCTTCATGTCCTGCTGGTGGGTTTCCCATAGGCATCTGGTCAGCTGCTATGGGAAACTGGGGTTTTAAGTCTGATCCAGTAGGGCTCTTCTCATGCTCCTAGTCCCTTATCTTTCATTCTGTGGGGAGGCTCTTTCTTCCAGTTCCTGAAAAACACCACCATCATTTCCTCAAACAAAATCCCTTTCAGGACAAGACAGTTTCCTGATTGTTCAAGGGAAGGGCAGAAGAGGAAATGCACATTGGCTTTAGAAACATATATTTTACTTCAGAAGAAGCCACATCCTGTCCATCAATGGCTGTTAGCTCCTACTCCTGGCACATACACTTTCTTTATGCCAGTCAGTTGCTACAATTGCCTCTTGAATGGGTCAGGTGCATGGAGGGAGAAAGGTATTTTATCAAGACAGCATTTCAGGAGAGCTCTGTGACTTGCACCTTATTTTATCTCTATTCCCCCTACCCCACTAGTTTTATTTATTTATTTATTATATTTATACCCCGCCTTTTTTCCTGCAAGGAACCCAAGGCGGCTTACATAATCCTCCTCCTCCTCTCCATTTTATCCTCACAACCCTGTGAGGTAGGTTAGGCTGAGAGTCAGTGACTGGCCCAAAGTCTCAAAACAAAATAGTAACAGTTGACACTGGAGAAACACCCTATTGCTTTCTATACCCTCCTTTGGCCTAGTCTTTCTTCCCTCACCCTACAAATGCCAAGAATCCTGATCAATTTATTTCTTTCAAATCTGAGTAGCTGCAAGTGACTGGCGACCTAGGAAATTATCCTTCAGTCAGTCACTGTTAGCAGACAAAGACTTTGGCTTCTCATCAATCATGTGCAATTGGGTTTTCATTAGTTTTTAGTATGAACTTCTATTCACACTGAGTAAATTTATCATCGACTATGCGACTGATGTTCTCCCATTCAGCTGATATAGGGCGGGACCGCACAACCAGGCAACAATTGTGGTACATTACCACGATTGTTTGCCAGATCACGCGAAGCAACAACGATGAGCCTGGCAGATGATCGGGCTCATCGTTGTTGCTTGCTGCCCTCCCCTCCTTCCCCCTCCTTCCTCCCAGCGATATCCACAGCTGCGATCAAGAGCCAATTTCAGCAGCGGCTGTCAAAGACTCCCCATTGTGCAAACAGGGCTCGTGCTGTGAAGCGCAACGAGGAGGGGGAGCCTCCGCCCCGCTCCCTGAGGGGCTTTCCCACTGCAGCCGGGGACCGGCTATAACGGGGAAACCCCTCAGGCAGCAGAGCAGCATGGGGCTTGCTCCTGTTACTGGCGCGGTGGCTGCGCCAGTAATAGGAGCAGACTCTGCCTCTCTGTGCCACCCAAGAGCTTTACTTGCTGGAGGCAGGGACTGCATCACCACCTCCAGCAGATAACACTCTCGGGCGGCAGAGCAGGGCGGCAGAGCAGGGCGGCAGAGCAGGGCGGCAGGAATCGCCTGCCCCATTCCGCCCTTTGCTTTTCCCACCCGGTGATTCAGTCCCCACCTCTAGCAAGTAAACCACTCTGGCAGAGCTGGCAGCATGGCAGAGTGGGCAGCAGGAAGCCCCTACACTCTCCACCCTTTTCTTTCCCGGGTTCTCCCGGTGGAGAGGGCGGGCGCTTCCTACACTCACGGGGGGGGCAGTGCCAGTGACTGCGGGAAGCGCCTCCATCCCCATGGCTGCATGGCACATGGAACAGCCACGGGGATCAGAGCACGGCCTCCCCCTGTGAGAAAATCTTTCAGGGAGGAGGCTGTGCTCTATTCCCACGGCTGCTCAGCGTGCTGAGCAGCCGAACGAGCAGATCACGACCTCCCGCCTCCTCTTCCAGAGGTCTACTCTGGAGGAGGCGACGGGGGTGCCTGATCCGCTCCATGGCGGGGGCGGATAGAGCCTCTGACAGCTGCCTCCTAGTTCCATCTTGGCACTTTGGGGGCAGCTGTCAGACGTGCTCTGTGGCCAGCCACTTGGCAAGAGCGGCAGTGTCCGCTCTTGCCAAGCAGCTCGCTTGTTCTAGGGCTTGTGCCACAATGGGTCGTGTTGTCTGAGTTCGGACGGCACGACAAACTATCGTGATACAAACAAACCCTAGAACAAACCATTGTGACTTATCGTTGTTCAAAACAATGGTAAGTGACAATGGTGAGTCATGATGACTGGGTTTGAACGGCATGCCTGACAAGCAATGGCGAGTCACCAACGTTGCTTATCATGTCATCCGAACCAAGTCAGTCTCCAGGCAATGTATGAGCACTCTAGGATGGACACACTGCTGCAGCTAGAGCATACATCACTCTGCAGGCTTGCCTGATCAAATCCCAGCCTTGCCCTGTTTAAGTAATCTACCTTCACCACACCAGACACTTGAGAAACATAACAAATATTTCTTTTAGTAAGTGCTCTTACATATTAAACTGCCTTTAAGGAAATCCTCAAACAAATTTAAAATCAGTATTCCTCTAGACCAGCCTTCCCCAACCTGGTGCCCTCCATATGTTGTGGACTTCAACTCCCATCAGTCCCAGGCAGCATGGCCAATGTCAGGAACATCTGGAGGGCACCAGGTTGGGGAAGGCTGCTGTAGCTCAAGGGTGGACAGAAGGTAGATCTGGAGGTACTGGTAGATCTCTGGGTGATCTTTGCAGTAGATCACCAAGGATTTCTGACTCCCAATTGTTTAACAATAGTGACAAAATGACTAAATTATACTGCTGAAATGAAGTCAGCTTGATGTGACCAGGAGTGGAATTTTGTGTGGAAGAACTGTGAGCTCTGTTCAATTCTGGTATTCAAAACAAATGGGCTAAGAATTCTTTGATTCTATGTGTATGTCTTTCACACTAGGTCCCACCTGGTAGATCTCAGAGTTCTAACAAACAAAAACAAAAACAAAGTACGGTAGATCCCACAAGCTTGAAGTCTGCTCATCCCTGCTCTAGCCCCCTTGCATCAACAGAGCAAAATGGATAATTATTTATTTTCAGTTATCTGTAGACTGTAATAATAGAATCCTAGAATTAACCCTAGCCTAGTAGTTCCTTTTGATACTGATATCTTGAGTACCTGCCATTCCCAAGTGTCCTGTTTTGCCCATTGTAGTCTCAAATCTTTTTTCTGGGCTGCATCCATAGTCATACTTACAGTATACCCACTGAAATCAATGGGATGTAGTCATGATTAAGCCTCATTGATTTCCATGGGTCTACTCTTTACAAATTTTCAACGATTTGTGAGTTGTAAGAGGTGTGTGTGCTAGTCAAAAACTGTAAACTAAATCCTTTAACTGATCATTGGCTTTTCGCTATCATATTTGATTTGCTTTATGAGCAAAAACATATTTTGCTTTACAAATCTTAAGTTGTTTTAATGCTTGGAGCAGTCTCCCTCATTCCATTCATTGTCACTTTCCCCTTTTAAGTAGGGCTGCATTGTTTAGTCAGTTAAATCCTGACTGATTTTAGAAACATTTTTATTGACTAAAAAGAGTGCTACCAATTAATCTGGTAACCCCTGTAAAATATACATTTTTCTTTAAGCAGAGAGATGTCATTTGTAAGATGCATTCCTCTTCCGCTTTCACACAAAGATTAATGCCTGCTGCATTATGTGCAGGAATCACCTATAAACAGACACCTGTGTTTTTTATTTTTATTTACAGTAATACCTTGGA
This sequence comes from Shinisaurus crocodilurus, assembly GCA_021292165.1. Classification (NCBI taxonomy): domain Eukaryota; kingdom Metazoa; phylum Chordata; class Lepidosauria; order Squamata; family Shinisauridae; genus Shinisaurus; species Shinisaurus crocodilurus. The sequence continues at coordinate 82,582 of JAHFWL010000783.1, read as the reverse complement.
TTGCAAGTAACTTGGTTTGAGAGCATTTTGCAAGACAAGCAAATTTTAAAATATTTTTTTAAAAATTGACTTGATATACCAGCGACGTCTTGCAATACAAGTACTGTAGTACGGCTTACATTAAAAATCTCTGTACAAATTTTTTTGGGGGAATTTCATTTTGATATAAGAGTGTTTTGGATTACAAGCATGTTTCCAGAACGAATTATGCTCTCAATCCAAGGCATGACTATATGTGCAAATTTGATCAATTAAAACTCATCCAATCAATTAAGACTGTTAATCAGGTGATAGCCTAACTCTGATGTCCTTGATCCAATTGTTTCACAATCTCGAGACATGCTCACCTCATTCTGTTTCTCCACCAAAAACCTAGCCCACTAATAACTTCCCTCCATCTTTGTCTTGTTAACGTAATACAGAGTATCAACTATCTGGGCTGGGACATTATCACTGCTATATTTTGTACGGTAGCTGATACAGTCTCAGTTCTAATAGTCATGGCTGGTCTTTTCTGCACAGTCTCCCTTTTAAGAAGTCAGTGCCCCTTTGCTCCCCAGCTGTTGCACAGAATCTGCACAATTTACATATATAGGCACTTCTGTTATAAAGAAATAACATTTTCTTAATGGAAAAGCAGCATATTTGAACAAATGCCGTTTGGGTTACCAACTTTTATATTGGTAGATAAAGCTCTTCCTCCCACTTAACTCCAGCCAAGAAAACTTTCACATGTTTCATGCCTGTATGAGCCTGCTGTTAAAGGCCAGTAAAACAAACACACATGCACCAAACTGTAGTACATGACAACACATGCATAATTTTTGGTAATTGCAGTGTGGATTGTGTTGCAGGAGTATCATCTCTGGCACTTTGTGGGTATAGTTTAGGCCATTAGTTGTGATGAAGATGTCAGAACTCTTTCCTTCTTGCTTAACCACATTCCTTTTCTTGCTGGAACAGGCTGGGCCATTTTGTGACTTAAAAGGTTAGACACTACACTCCAATTCACCAGCCCAGATTTCCTAGTTTGATCTCTATTTTATGTGAGATGGTGTGCTTGGATACACAAGCATCCCATCATCAAGGCATTGCTTGGACATGCTTTTGTGATTCATCATTTTTAAACTATTTATTTTCAAATGCCCCACCTCTAAAATTCTTTCTGAATTGTATGCAATAATCAATCTGGTAGCACCAGAATCTAGCTTAGGAGAGGATTAATGTTCTTTTTGTTTTGGCTTTGCTCAGTTAATTCTTCTAACTAGGGCCGTGTACATTCTACAGTTCCATACAATCACAGGAAAAACACAAAATGTAGCATTGGATACAAAACTCAATATATGAAGAGGCTCAACTTCTATTGTCAATAAGCACGGTTCTAGCCCTTATGACTGTGCAGATATGCTTCCAAACCTATGGACAATGCCGGGTGAAGTCTCCATGGCTAACGAGAGGCTCAGTAGGTTTTCCAACTGACACACAGCTCATTCTTTGGGTTGTATCCAACTGTGTCCATCCACCAGAACAGAAACCACAGAGGGAATGGGTTTCTCCCTCCCCCTGCAGTGCCCCTACCTCCACAATCTGATCTAGAGGGTTGTGGTAGTGGTACCCTCTAGATTTGGTGGCAGTGCAGCAGGGAGAAGACAACGTCCACTTGCATGACATTGGATATCACCCATTATTTCCATAGCAAGAAGAAATAGCTATGAATTGAAAAGCAAATTTGAAAAGCAAATTGCCAGTGTTTCAAGGAGGCACGATGTGGTAGTAATGGGAGACTTCAATTTCCCTGATATCTGTTGGGAGACTTATTCAGCCAAACATGGCCCCTCCAAGAAATTCCTGAGCTGTGCTGCTGATAACTTCCTCCTACAGAAAGTGGAGGAAGGAACTAGAGGATCGGCTATCCTTGACCTGATTCTAACCAACAGAGACGAGTTAGTGGATAAAGTGGCAGTTTCGGGAACTCTGGGGGAAAGTGACCATGTTATACTTGAGTTCTTGATTCTAACAGAAGGAAAAGCTGAGTGTAGCCAAACACGTACCCTGGATTTTAGGAAAGCCAATTTTAACAAACTCAGAACAATGATTAGTAAGATCCCATGGCAAGTGACTCTCACGAGAAAGGGAGCCCAGGAGGGGTGGGAGTTTTTAAAAAAGGAAATTTTAAAGGCACAATTGCAAACAATTCCCACAAGGAAAAAAGGCAGAGGGCAACAGAAGAAGTCAATGTGGCTTCACAATAAACTCAAAGATGACCTGAAAACAAAAAAGGACACGTATAGGAAGTGGAAGGAAGGACAGGCTACAGGGGAAGAGTACAGGCAGGTAGCACAGAACTGCAGGAATAGTGTCAGGAAGGCTAAAGCTGAGAATGAGCTAAGGTTAGCGAGGAATGCTAAAAGCAACAAAAAAGCTTTCTTCAGATACATGCACAGTAAAAGACAGAAGAAAGAAATGGTGGTTCAACTACGCAATGAGGATGGCAAATTGATAACAGAAGACAAAGAAAAGGCAGAAGTGTTCAATTCCTACTTCGGCTCGGTCTTCTCCCAAAAGAGGGTCTATGACCCCCCTGGCAAACCTGAAGTGCAGACTGAAGGGGCAGGATTGCAGCTTGAGATTGATAGGCAAATGGTCAAGGAGCACCTGATTACTCTGAACGAGTTTAAATCTCCAGGGCCTGATGAGCTGCATCCTAGAGTAATAAAGGAACTGGCAGAAGAACTCTCAGAACCACTGTCTATTATCTTTGAGAAATCATGGAGGACAGGTGAAGTGCCAGACGACTGGAGGAGGGCAAATGTTGTTCCCATCTTCAAAAAGGGCAAGAAGGAGGAACCTGAGAACTATAGGCCAGTCAGTCTGACATCAATCCCCGGGAAGATTTTTGAGCAGATTATAAAGAAGTCAGTCTGCAAGCACCTTGAAAACAATGCAGTGATTACTAGAAGCCAGCATGGATTTGTCAAGAACAAATCCTGTCAGACTAATCTGATCTCATTTTTTGATCGGGTAACCTCCCTTGTGGACTGTGGGAATGCTGTGGACATTATATACCTGGACTTCAGCAAAGCTTTCGACAAAGTGCCTCATGATATCCTGATTAGTAAGCTAGCTAAAAGTGGGCTAGATGGAACAACTATCAGGTGGATCCACAATTGGCTAAAGAATCGGACTCAAAGAGTGCTTATCAATGGTTCCTTCTCAAACTGGGGAGAGGTAACGAGCGGGGTACCACAGGGCTCGGTCCTGGGCCCAGTGCTCTTCAACATTTTTATTAATGACTTGGATGAGGAGGTACAGGGAATGCTTATCAAATTTGCAGATGACACAAAGTTGGGTGGAACAGCTAATACTCTGGAAGACAGAAACAAAATTCAAAGTGACCTCGATAGGCTGGAGCGCTGGGCCGAAAACAACAGAATGAAATTTAACAGGGATAAATGCCAAGTGCTGCACCTAGGGAGAGGAAACCAAATGCAGAGTTACAGAATGGGGGACACTTGGCTCAACAATACTACAAGTGAGAAGGATCTTGGAATTGTGGTAGATCACAAACTGAATATGAGCCAGCAATGCGACGTGGCTGCAAAGAAGGCAAATGCAATTTTGGGCTGTATTAATAGAAGTATAGCTTCCAAATCGCGGGAAGTGATAATTCCCCTTTACTCGGCACTGGTTAGGCCTCATCTTGAGTACTGCGTCCAGTTCTGGGCACCTCACTTTAAGAAGGACATAGACAAACTGGAGAGGGTTCAGAGGAGGGCAACAAGGATGATAAAGGGACTGGAAACAAGGCCCTATGAGGAGAGACTGAAAGAACTGGGCATGTTTAGCCTTCAGAAGAGGAGACTGAGGGGAGATATGATCGCACTCTTCCAGTATTTGAAGGGATGTCACACAGAGGAGGGCAAAGATCTCTTCTCGTTCATCCCAGTTTGCAGGACACGGAATAATGGGCTCAAGTTACAGGAACCTAGATTCCACCTAAACATCAGGAAAAATTTCCTGACTGTCAGAGCAATAAGACAATGGAATCAACTACCTAGGGAGGTGGTGGGCTCTCCCAGTCTGGAGGCATTCAAGGTGCGGCTGGACAGACATCTGTCAGAGATGCTTTGACCTGGATTCCTGCATTGAGCAGGGGGTTGGACTCGATGGCCTTGTAGGCCCCTTCCAACTCTACTTTTCTATGATTCTATGATTCTATGAATTGTGCCAAGTAAATCAATTTTGCATAATTCATTCATATAAATTGGTACAGCTCAGTTGGTAGTTTCCTCAGTACAAAATTTCAGTCTGCTTTGTTTTTGCTGAAGTGTACACTTCTCCCTGCCTATAATAGAATTAAGAGTACATCATTCTCTAATTACAATGACATTCTACACAATGGCATAGCTCCCAGTTTTGGAACTGAGTCTTAAGGTGCCATTGTTCAGCTCGAGTTGGCAGCGTTACCCCTATCACCTTAGCTCATGAAAGGAATGCAAAGCAGGGCTTAAATTGAGACAGGCAGACTAACACTAACACATTTTCAGTGCAGCCTTGGATCATGTGAAATCATATTATTTGTGTGAATGAGCGAGGAACGAAACCAAACTCTATGTACAGAGTTTTCAAATAACCACAATTAATCCACAACAACTGGGATTAGGGAGAAGAGCTTCTGGGCTATGAATGTGCAACTTTCAGGCATGATTAAACTTTAGTCCCAGCACCTCTCATAAAAATTAATGCACTGCAACTGAAAGAATGAAAAGCTAGAGGAAATCAGCAAAATTGGCCAAGGCCCACATGGCTGGTCAGTGTTTCTTTGTTTTCTGCACTGGCACAGCAAAGCTAACAGAAAGCTCAGAAATGAAATGCACACTGGTAAGACACAAGACAGAAGGGAACTGACGAGTAAGTGGGTTAATTGCCAGAAAATAAAAATGCTGACTATTGAGCACAGAAGAAACAGCAAAGGGGCCTGCAGGAGAGATTTTTCACAATGGTTTGTAAAAAATAACCATTTCATAGACAAGGAGAAAATTCAAATCCAAGGTGTGTTTTTGAAACCGTGAGCCCTGTATGTCAGTATCAATGTTTTTAAAATGGATGCCCCACCTCATCTCCCTGAATGTCAAAACAAAGGAAGGGGCAGGGATAGAGTTCCTAAAGGTAGGAGGGACCCCCAAGAATTATGCATTGTACAGAGAAAGTGGATACGAAGATATATCTGTCCTTCTCAGATACTAGATCCCAGCTTTATCCCATGAAGCTGAAAGGTGGGAGATTCAGGACAGAAAAAAGGAAAGACTTCTCACATAATTTAAAGCACAATTATGGAATTTGCTACAAGATGTAGTGGTGGCCACCAATTTGGATGCTTTTAAAAGGGGACTGGACAAATTCATGGAGAATAAGGTTATTAAGGTGAAGGCAGCAGGAGCAGGCAGAGGGAACATCAGGGCCTGCTCCAGTTGGACTCCCCGCCCCCAGGGCTAGCTGACATCAAGGGCCCTGTGGGGAAGAGGAAGGAGTGAAGGCGGCAGGAACAGGCAGAGGGAACATCAGGGCCTGCTCCAATTGGACTGCCCGCCCCCCCAGGCTAACTGATGCTCTGTTTTTTGTTTTGTATTTAGACTGTACATCGCTCAGAGTGGCCAGATGACTGGCCAGATGGGCGATTCAAAAATAGAATGAATAAATAAATAAATAATCAATGGCTGCTAGGCCTGATAGCTATATTCTACCTCCACTATCTGAGGAAATATGCCTATGTACACTAGTTGCTTCGGAACACAACTGGGAGGGTGCTAATATACACACATCCTGCTTGCTGTTTTTCCACAGGCAGCTGTTTGGCAACTGTGTTAACAGAATGTTGGACTAGCTGGAGGACCCTTGATCTGATCCAGCATGGCTCTTATGTTCTTGAGATATATAGGAAAAACCTTTAAATTTAAAAAAAAAAAACCTGCCCCAACAGCAGGGACAGACGAAGTGCTACATTTCTATTTTACTAGAGAATGCTTGCAGGAGACAGCAGCATGCAGGTAGAAGCTTGCGCACACTTTCCTTGGGTTGGTAGTGTGTGTGTGTGTGTGGGGGGGGGGGATTGTGCTGAGAGATTGCATGTGCCTGGGCAGATGTTCTGAGCCCAATTCCACACATATCCTGCAAAGGATCCTTTGAACTGGAAAGGGCAATGCACCCTTCCCTAGAAGCTGCATCCAAGTGTGCATTCCATTAAAAAGAACACCATGCTGAAAAGACAAGTTGTGCACTGGGACTTACATCAGAAGGCATCTGATTTACCGTAGGTCTGTAGTTCCCAATCCAGCAATTGATATAGGCTCAGAAGACTGCTTATGCATAGATCTCCTTCATTTGATCAGGGGAGGTAGCATGGCTGGTAATGGAGAAGTTAAAAGGGGGCGGGGAATCCCCCCTTTTCCCAGCCCCCCCCAATGAAATTTCCAACTGATGCAGTAGTGTATTTAAAAACAGTTAAAAATAAAAACAGCTATATGAACATAGCTGTTACTCCAGCAAGATGGAAGAGTGCTAAGGTGAATATAGCTATGGTTTGAATAGCAGCTCTGGCTTGCTGGACCTTAGAACTCAAAATATTCTATTATCTTCCAAAATGTGCCTTGGTTCTCCTTCCCTCAATTTGTTCCGTTTCCTTTCCTCTTCTCTCAGTCTCTTAAATGTAAGCTGTAAGAAACAGATACAAGGCGGCCCATCTCTTCCAGTTTGAGAATCCTAACAAAGTATTGGAGAAAGGTATTTCAGATGAGAAACACTAATTTACTCATTTACTTTGTTTATTGGAAGGATTTATATACTGGATGTGTAATGCACTCTGAATTGGATCCAGAGATGCCTTTTTATATGCAGATGTCTCTGAATCATGAAAGGGCTGTTTTAACACCCATAAGTGTTGCATGAGAAAAGTGAAAATAAACCTTCCATTTACATGCGCTTACGCAAGGGAAAACAGTAATGCCATAGAGCCTACCTATTCTAGCACTGTACAAACTGTTCCACGATTGCTTGTGCAAGTATTTGTAGAATGATAGCGGCTATTTTTCTTTGACTCCATTCTTTGGATCCCGCTATATGTCTTGCAAGCCATGGATGGCTCCCAGCCAGCCCAGTACAGCTCTTAGCATAAACACTGTTCATTTGAACTTTCTGCCAAACCAGATCTGTTGGCTTAGAAGTGAGTTGCACTTGGAACAGGTTACAGAATTCTTTATTCACCTCAGCTCTCTTACATCTTGATGGAGGCTGGAAATGAAGAGCAGAAAGCACACGCATTGCTTAGTGCAACTTTTGTCCATCACACAACAGTGCAAAAATATGAAATGAGCTCAGCTTCTAGGACAGATGTGTCAACAGGTTTGCAAGGCTCCTGACCCTTTAACAAAGCACTTTTCTACATCCTTTGCCCCCCCCCCCCCGTGTTCTACTGCTAAATGGAACTGATAAGAAAAGGACAGGTAATTTTGAATAAGGGTCTTAAATCTCTTCCAGTTCACATAAGGGGAACTTGTCACAGAAGTGTTGGCATTAGTTTATGGAACTGCATGATAGGGTTTGGTGCCATTTCTCCAGACATACCTACTTCTCAAAATTTCACACCACAAAGACAGTAAGGGGAAGAAAAACTAGGGGGAAACTGTGGCTTCAATGCAAAATGAATACAACACACAATTTTCCTTCTAAAGGCCTTGCTGCTGCTGCTTCTCTATAGCTGAGAAAACACAAGAGAACAGGAAGACACTGGGGTCTACCACATGCTCTAGGTGAGGCAAAACTAGGGGTGGGTAGAGGGAGGAGCCTGTCCATTCCTGTCAGCTATAAAAAAATCTGCAATAAGAGTTAAAAATGCACACAAGTGGAGAACTGTAGAGGTCACAAAGCAGCAGCTACATTCACAGAACTCTCAAAACAGGGCCTTTCTCATTTTCAATTCTATGTAACCTTCAAAATTTCAGGGATCATAGCACCACCCAGTGGCAAACGAACACATGCACAAGGGGCCACATATCAGCCTGGAACCTCAAAACTTAGTTGAAAGGTATTTGTTGACTAGATTTTGACAATACACTTTAGACAGACCCAAAGCAAATTATAAAGTTGTTTGTGGTCAATGCCCCTTGTGGTTTATAAAGGCTTGCCCCATTAGCAGTTGTGAATGAAATGTGATGGAATACTCAAGGCAGCCTGGGGTAGGCAATTGCTATTCTTCCTAAGGGAGAATAGATGCAGAGTGTAATGTAGCATAGCAAGGACTACGGGAGTACTGCTATACCTAGAAATGCACTACAGAAGTTTGTTATATGTGTACTTTCCAAGGAGCTATTCGGAGGACCCGATTGGCAATCTTGTGGCATTCTTCTATACCAGGGTTCCCCAAAGCTTTGGCTTGGTTAGCAAATTTGCAATGCTGTCGTGTGGGCATTCTTTCTCATTCATAAAATAGTAGCCCAAAAGACAAACTGGCGAGAATAAAAGTAACTTGGCCAAGATCCTATCGGTAAGTACGGTACAAGGCAGAGGTGTGGTTTAAGCTCCCAAACAAAACCACTTTTTAACCCAAATAAAGATGGGTGCTGGAGGACAGCACTTTGCTTTGCAGCATGGCAACCTCCCAGTTAAAAAACATCTTAATACATACAATAGGAGGGGCACATTGGTGCCCATGGGCACCATGCTGGAGACTTTGGTTCTAAGCTAACACCAGTTGTATTCCCAGACATGTAGAACATTCCTAGAATTCATCTCCTGTACAATGGGAAGTGACCTCATCTAGGTTTAGTCAAGGTTTGTAATCTAGTCAAGGTTTAATACTGGGTAAAAAAAGCTGCATTCCTTTATTTACAAGGTGCCTTGGAGGATACAGACCCAGACTGAGACATTCAGCTAAATTGTATTTTTTGTCTTTTACTGCACTGTACTCCTGGAAACCAGGATTGATGTCAGAATGTGATCCTGATCCTGGGCCAAGAGCTGGAATATGGAGATTTCTTTGCTATAAGAGTTATATACACAGTGAAAGGAGACACAGGATAGAACCCTGCAGGAAAATAATTCTAACTATCCGAATAACACAAGTTTCACACTTTGTGTTCTGAACAGGCCGTTTTGTAGATTAGTAAAAATTTGGACATGCACATGTGTGCCAACCTTCTTTTAATTCTATTATAAAAAGCAGTCTTGGGATATTACCATTTAGCTGGTTTGTCCACATGACCAACCTGCTTCCCCCACTGCTCCAGGGTTCAAGATGCATGCTCGCCCTTTAAAAGGACCAGCCAACAGCATATTTATTCCTCCATCTGCTAAACACACATTCTACTGCTGAAATGCATTTCTCTTTTGTATTATATACTGACATCGCTACTCATTTTAAGCAAGCTCTGTACTGAACCAATATAGGCCTTCTTTTCGTCTTCCAACTCTATAGCCTACAATTTGGCATTAAAAGCCCATTCAGCCAACCATCAGTGAGATGGCACTTTAGATCAGTGCTGGCGCTCGCCGTCTACGGAGAGCTGGTTGTGTGCAGGCTGGCACACATTTAAAGGAATGTAGAGCATCTAAAAGTTGTCTTTTTAATGTGCCCAAAGAAATCAGATGATTGCACTTCTCATGCTAGAGGGCTGGGTTGCTTGTCTTACACAGTTAAAAACACAAGACTAAAATATGGAAGACTGCCATTAATTCTTGCTGTCGCCAAGCAACAAAACAAGATCAGTTAGCATAGTCTGAAGCATCACAAATGGATACTGAACAGCTGTTTTGGAGCCTACAGTTACTGTGTCCCATCAACTGCTTGCTCCCATAAGCCATCAACTCTGCTTTACCCCCAAACCCAGGAAACTATGCGACAGCTGGAACTGTTGATTTGCAACAAAACCCAAGCACACTGTTCAGTTCACTCCGTTACTCATCATTGCCAACACGTCTGGTCTGGCAAACCATCTACTCTGCTCCCTTTTGTCAGTCCTGCTGTCACCATGAAAAATCTATTATGATTTACAAGCTTAGCAGCCTTTTAAAATAATCTTTTGGGAAGAATGAGGCCTTTAATTAGGAATAATTCAACCCTATTTATATTACTCAACTCCAGTGTGCCTCCATCTTAACAGCAAGGTGTATACAAGCACATTATTTCTATATGTATTTTACTAATTAAACACTGATTCACCTAAATCAAAGGAGTATGGGCATATTCAGCTCTAGAAAATGCCAAAAAGTTTAAGATATGAAGAGATGAATCCAGCTGTTCAGTTCATTTAAGTGCTTACAGACAGCCCATTAACAGGTGGCTCAATGTAGGTTAATCTCATCTGAAACTGAATTTTTAATATATGGCATTCTAGATTCATACTTTAGTCTGAATCTCACTCAAAACACAGAAAGAAAATACAAATAAATCAGTGTTTAAGGAATTTTTATTAAAGCAAGAATTTTATAATCCAAATTATGGTTCTTTGCTCAGCTATCAATCCTTACTGTTAACTACAACAGTAGTGATATTCTGAGATTTTCCACAGTAAATTACAAAATTAAAGAAAGGAATGCTTTAAATTTTTTGTACTGTGCTGAAAATTCTTTTCCCCGGGTTTATAAAACAATTTGTTTTTTTAAATTTTGCTATTTTTTTTGTATTTTAAATCAATAGGTAAACTAGGACTAACGGTTTTGCTAGTCCTGGCATTTGTTGTGTACATAAGCTTCAAAGTTTCCTTTCCTTTTTTTATTTATTTTATATTTTGCAATGTTTTTCTCAATATTTAGTAGTTTTTCCATGTTTAGATTTTTTTCTTCGGTGAAGCGAAATTATAATGCATAGTCCCGGATCATCTGCAACCAAGAGAATTCAAGCATTAATATGGAAATCTAAGTCCTTCTGAAACACAAGTTCACTGTACTATTTTCTGTAACTGTTACTGAAACCACAAAGCAGTTTACTTTGTCTGGGTACAGATGTAATATTTCTGTTCTTACAATGGTTAGGACTCTGGGAACCTACCATGGGCTTGATTTTTGCTGTTCTCTTTCAGAGAGTATTGATAATCTGTACCAGCCTACAGAACTCACGTATTACAGAATTGTGCTTATTGTACCAAAACTGCCTGGAAAAAGATCTGAAGATCAATCTAAATATAATTCAGCAGCTCTTTTGTCATACACTTAAGAAATTTCTCCAACCACATTTGTTAACATTCTGAACAGCATGGATAGGAGTGTCACCAGGGCAGTAAGTACTCTTTAAATATCTTGCCACGTGCCAAGTAATTATGTTTCCACAATTATGGAAATCTTCATCCATGGTTGTATGGAGCTCAGGGAGGGAATACAACCGTCATGCAGCCAAGGACACAATGAGAGTTAAGCTGTAACCTTGCCCACAGTCCAGGGTGAAAATGACATCTCTACAAAGGTGGGATAGTTACTCATTATGACTTTCTACTAGAAGCAGAATATAACAGCAAACGTTAGTAGTGCTGCATCACAGTGACCTGGTTTGGATGACATGATAGCCCATTGTGGGTAAGCAGCCATGGTTGGTTGTCATGTCATCCAAACCCACCCTGCTTTACCCACGGTGGCTTGTGTTCATACACTATCCTATTGGTTTGTATTGTTTTCAAAGGAGTCATCCTGAGAACCCATGGGCTGTTGTAGGGTTTGTTTTACCCACGGTGGGTTGTTGTGTCATCTGAACCCAGGCAACTGATCCCACTGTGGGTAAAGTTCAGTGGCGAGCGAGGCGCAAGTGAAGAGCAGCAAAAATAAAAAATCCTTGCTGCTCTTGGCGATTTTGCCTGTGCTGTGCCACCACCAGTGACAGCCCCTTCAAAGTGCCCAAGTGGCATATTGGAGGGGCTGTCACTGGTTGGCCACCGCTTTTATAAAAAAGTTTTCAGACCCCAAATGTATATGTCCCTGACAAAAAATACCCATTGCCCTGTCAAAAAACCCCTTTAAAGGGGACCCAGAGTTTTGACAGTCAAAACTCCTTTCCCACCAAAATGGGGCAAGATGCACTTTTGCACTTTCCTGAACAGCTAGAGCAGTGTTCTCTAACCTTGGGTCCCCAGATGCTTTTGGCCTACAACTCCCAGCATGCCCCAGCCAGCTATGCTGGCTGGGGCATGCTGGGAGTTGTAGGCCAAAAATTGGAGAACACTGAGCTAGTCTTGGGGAAAAGTGCAAAATGTGCAGCACTCTGAGGATTATAAGAGCAAAAAGGAAAAACATGAGGATCTTGCCATGAAGGGGTTTGTAAATCCCACCTTTTAGCAAGCAAAGATCACTCGCACCATTACTTTTCCTTGACAGCTCACCCTTTGACAGCTGTCAGCGGAATACAAAGGAGGGAAAAACACCTATTTGGAGCCTCTTTGGGTCCAAGTCCAGGGTTAGTACCTACTGCACTTTGACAGCAGATATCCCCATCCCCCAGGACATTACCCAGGCAAGGCTTCTTTTTCGAACCCGCACAAGTGCACACCTCCGGATTTGTGTAAGTCCGACTATAAAAAAAATAGTTTCTGAAAATATATGCACACATTTAGGGTGCAATTAAAAAAAAAAGTGGTGGCCAACCAGTGACAGTCGCTTGGGCACTTTGGAGGGGCTGTCACTGGATGTCAAATCAGATCGCAAAAGGCGATATCTAAAAAAAGAAAAAAAGTTTAAAGGGAAAAAAGCTGTGGTGAGCCAAAAAATGGCTCGCGACTGCAACAGGGAGGGGAAGACAAGTTGGTCCTGCCATGGTGTTCCCTGGGATACTGGCTGGAGGACTAGAGGGGGCGAACAACCCACTGTGAGCCCAATCGTCTGTTGAGCGCACCATGGGTTGTTCTTGAAATAACCAACCCACTGTGGCTTATTGGCAGAGTGGGTTAGCGTGACATGCAGACCTGCCCAGTGATTCATACAGATGTAAGTTTGCATTTGAAGCCTATTCTTAAGAATACTTACATTAGACACTTGGAACGCCCGCTGGATTGTTAACTGCTTTTTGAGCAGCTTCTTTAGCTTGGTGGGCTTGCAGTACGGCTACAGCTTCATCAACCTAGTTAAGATAAAAGCAATTTCATTAATATTTCTATAAAGGTAAGATAGCTCAAAAGATAAGCTGCAGCTCAAGAAACAAACAAGGACAACTAAGAATCCACCTACCTTCGAACGAAGAGATTCAGGAGACTCAAGCATATGGAGAAGTTCGGAATTATCAATCTCTAACAACATACCGGTGATTTTACCCGCCAGAGTTGGATGCATGGCTTGAATAAGAGGGAACAGGCGCTCTCCTAGAAAACAGTTGACAAGTATGCAAGATTTATACTTGCCTCTCAAGTAGTAATTTGTTCCCCTATACAGAATCAACACATATTGGCCACTTGCAAACTAAAAACAGTTACTCCTTTAACAGGAGAGCAGGGGTTGATTTTAGGAAGACAAACCCAAACTTATAGGCATTAGAGTTCAAAAACTATTATAGTAAGCCTGAAGTGTGTTGAACATAGATCCTGCAGCTTACAACAGCTGATGCCATTATCAATATAACAGATTGGACTATTAAGAAATATCACTTCTCCCTTGATATCCTCCTGCATCCTAATACCCTCATAGGGCTCACCCATTCAGCTTCTACTCTCTTTGAATTGCATCTTCCTCTCAGTCCCTGGCACCTACACACCCTCTTTCCCCTGTACAACTTCAAATCTGTGTTAGCTGGGCCTGCAGTAGTGGTCCTCCTTTTCCTTCCCTTTAAACAATCCCTTGGGAGCCAACACTCCACACTTTCAGAAAACCTGACTCTTGAGGTTGGACCCAAAGTGCACTTCTCCATGAGCAGAAGGCATTTCTGCTCATAGAAAGGCTATTTCACTCCTTGCACTAGGGTAATACACAAGCAAAACTAACTAAATCCAAAAATGTTTTTCTGCTTGTGCAACTTCTTGCACAAGGTTAACCCAAGAACTCCTAAAAAGACCCTATTACAGCAGTGTGCAAGCTCTTGCACAAACATCTGGGAACAGGAATAGCAGCCATCTTCCTTGTGCTCATGGTTCTTTGGATCCAACCCTGACTATTTGGACCCATCAGAAAAGCATGCCAAACTGTGTGCTGCTGCTCCCAGCCCTCCTGTCCTATTCTTCACACATGAGCCCTACCTTAAGTGATACGCTGACTTACCCAACATCTGTTTTTGTTCTTGTGGAGGGGCGGAAGCCAACATGGAAGCAGTCAAAGGTTCCTGACCTTGCACATGGACAGCAGGCTAGAATGGGGCAGGGGGAGAATTATGGGACTTTGTCAGGTTTTATTTGGTACCATCCTTTATTTTTGCATTACTGTTACTCAGTAAAACTAAACTGATTTTAACACTGGCGAATGAGAAATGAATGCATGCACATTAATGATAAAATACGTTAATTTCTACTTTGAGATGCAAACCTGGTTACTGGCAATTTCAACCTAAAGCCAACAAAATCAGCCTTCATGTTCTTTGTGGCCTAAAGAAATTTTGAACTGAAATCAGTTCAAAGTTTCCTGTTCAATAAAACTAACTTATAGCCAGATCCCATGCAAAGTTCAGTGCACCTAAGCCCATTGAATTTAGGGTTAGGCATGTCTAACTCTGAACAGGTTCAGGTTGTAAATGTAACTTTGAAGGTCACCCCAAACAAAAGTGATACTGTAACTGTTAAACTTACCTGCTGCATAGCAACCTGAGGCTGTGTATTAAGGTGTTGCTGAGGATTGCGAACACCTGCAGCATACTTATATTGTGGAACAGTGCGCACAGCTGGAGTAGCTGCTGCAGCAGCTGCTGCTGGACGTGGACCCATGGTTTGTGTTGATGTGTTAGCTGGAAAAAAAAATGATTTCAGGCTCTGTGGAGAATTTTGCTGAACTGCATTTCAATAGACCACCTTTCATCATCTAGCTTAAGACAGTCTTTCGAAAATATTACATTCAGATTGTAGGCCCAATTGAAGTGCATGCATTAACTGAACTACGCCAGTACAATTGAAGTAACTGAACTCTGGAACTCACCAACACGCTGTGTTGACATTACTCGTGGAACCTGTGATGAAGCGGGCCTTATGGTACTGAATGGTGGTCTTGGAGCTGCAGGGCGGATGGCACCTGGCATGTTCTGGAAAGCTGCATATCAGATAATTTATTGTAAGTATGTGTTTTGGAACCAACAGAATCAAGTTTTAGTTAGCAAAACTGCCCCAAATTCCTTAAGAAAAGCAAGTCACTTACGATGAGGTCTGGCACCCTGAGCAGTCCAGCGAGGACCTGGTCTGAGTTGAGCAAGCTGGCTAGTAGGATAGTACGCAGCTCGGTTTTGCGTCTGTCAAAAAACAAAAACAACCAGTGTAATATCTGTTTCGGCCATCAGCTTTAGTACTTTATAGTAGCACAAAAATGCTTTATGAAGTTAACAATCCATTCATACATTATTTATTTTCTTTCTGGGCTTTCTGAAGCACCAGGACAAAACTATTTTAATACACATCACGTCTCTAGTACTTCATTGCAATTCTACTTATTAATAGGAACTCAGTCCAAATCAGTCATACCTGTGGGATAGCTGCCATGAAGTACCCAGAAGGTGGTGCTGGCTGGTAAGGGTTGATGACTGGATTGGGCACTGCTCTCACACTTGCCATTCTCTGCATGTACTGGTTGGTGAGGTGAGCTTGGCGTTCTTCTTTACGTTGGGCTAAGGCTACATATAGTGGTTTGGTGGCCACAATTCTACCATTCATTTCTGTAACTGCTTTAGTTGCTTCTTCAGGTGAAGAAAAGCAGACAAACCCAAACCCTTTACTCCGGCCCCCTTCCATCATGACCTGTCAAAATAAAATGCAATGCAGAGAATGAAACAGACTACCTTCAAACATTGCACCGTCATTCCAGTATAGTTTTTGATTGCAGAAAATTTATTGCTTTTTAATGGCTTGAATCATTTTGTCAGTTTCTTTGTCCATAATACTTGCTTCCTCTGGTGACTAACTAGTCCCAACCACCTGGATTAATTCTGATTCATGCAATGAATTAGTTTGTCTTCCCAGGTAGGGAAACTGATTGAATATAGCAGCTAGGCAATTTTGCACCAAATACCGTACGTATCTAATAGCCACAGATCAGTACACTAATTCCCACCAAAGTTTTAAATTATTGCAAACAGTTGTGTGTAGACATAGATTTGCCTGCATGTACCCTATTCAAAAGTTAGCTACATTGAAAACGAGCTTAGTTTGTTCAAGAACTATTTCTGGCAGCTATTCTTCCTCCAAATCACTGTAAAAGCAAGAGCTGTGAGAATGTTACCTTTGCACTAGTAATTGTGCCAAATGGTGAAAATTCTTTGCGTAGACGCTCATCATCAATTCCATCATCAAGATTTTTCACATAAAGGTTTACACCCTGAAAAAATGAATATATGAAGTGATCGCCTTGTAGAATATACGACCCAATGAAAACTTATTTGTTGAGTTCGTGTTCTACCTGGTATCTGGTGATCCTGTCCTGCTTCATTTGTTCAAATTTGCGCTTGAGCTCTGTTTGTCTTTCTACTTTTTTCTGAGCTCGGCCAACATATATTTGTTTTCCGTTAAGTTCCTTTCCATTCATCTCATCTACAGCCTTCATAAATGAAAAAGGTACTTTAAAATTTTTGTCATAGTTGATTACACATGTTATTAGTCAGGTCTCACAAGGAAAGAAAAAGCGGTTAAGTCAGAAAGTAAGGAACAGAAGCAAACACAGATGATAAGACAGAATACACGGCAGACTGAGATGTAATTCCATCTTCCCAGAGAGATTATACGAAGCATAAACATTTATATGAAAATGAAATCTACATTACATCTGTATTCACAAATCAACACTGCATAAAGGCTACCGTAATCAGTTGATATAAAGGCACACAGAAAGGCAGATTTGGCATACATTGCTTTCTATCTGTTAACACAAGTAACAGTGCCCAAAACTGTTTGTGACCAATCGCAATGCTCCACAAATTTTATAAACATTGTGCACTTACTTTCTGAGCATCCTCATGTCTTTCAAAACTGACAAAACCAAAGCCTTTGGATTTCCCACTCTCATCTGTCATAACTTTCACACTCAAGGCAGGACCTAAAAAGTACACAAGCTTTGTTAAATACATTCTTCAGTTCCCCGTGTTTAGAGAGAACGCAGTCTACAAATACACAGCATAGTGAGCACTAAATATTAATTGCTTAAGTCTTGGCAAGCTCAGCTGCAGCTAAGGCAATGCCTCATTTAGGAAACTAATTTTCCAACTGGAGTTAGAAATTAATAGTCTGATAATTAGATGTCAGCATCACACCCTGGGTTGTCTTGTTGGACTCATCTTGAAGTGAATGCCTGGACTTCCCAGGTACATTACAATATTAACTTGAAGAAAATTAACACTGCAATCCAGGGTTGCAAAGAATGATTTTTTTTGCATATAAATCGATTTTATTTAAATCAATTATTTTTTTGATTTAATCAATCCCCCCCCCCCCCCCAATTCAGTAAAATTAATTTCAAAGTTTCAGGCAACCACATGTACAAATAGCCTATACTTAGTAGTTAAGAACACCAAGTTATACAGAAAACATTAATCAGAACTAGGCTACCTACACAACAGGGTTGCGAAAAAATCATGATTCCCCCCGAAATAAAAAAAAAAATATCATGATTTTTTCCCTTAAAAAAAAAAATTATAATCAATTTTTATTGATTTAATCATTGACTTAAATCATTGCAACCCTGCTACAATCATGGCCTGAACAGGCTGCAATTTACAATTATTACTAACACATCAATAAACTGCTTTATTACTAACACACCAATAAACTACTTTAGGCATTATGCTCCAGTTAAGTACACACATTAGAGATTTTATCCTGCACTATATTAAATCACTTTGCTATTTCAGTACAGCAGACCAGAACTTTTTGGTTTTTTAAAGTCTCGATCTTAAATTGCATTACCATGGGTAAGCAATTGGGAACAGGCTGAGGGGATCACGCTCATTCCCCCTACTTTCTCTATTCTGGAGTGCAAATTTTTGTCACTCGTTCTTATTTGAGATTAGAAATTCTATGGTCCCAGGGACCACAGGATTCTTTGTGGAGTCCCCCACACCCCCGAGGCTGTAGACACTGCTATGACCTCAGGAGGGGACTCTGGAATCCAATCCCACCCCCACCCCACCCCTCCTCATAGCTGCTACAGAAAGAACCGTGCTGGCTGCTTTCTAAGGTTGCAAAAGAGGCCTCAGAGATGTCTGAAAGGGGTGCTCTGGTGGATGGGGAGGGGAGACGCTGTTTCCTATGGCTTCTCCAATCCCAACTCTACCACCGACAGCACAACTACTCTAGACAGGCTCAGAGGCCCATTGGAGGGGGGGCAAGGTCAGAGGGGCAAAAATTGCCTCGGTGGTAGTAATTCAACAGGGCATTGGATACTCAGAAGCCTCCAAGATTGGAGGTTTCCATCTAACAAGGCTGAAACTCATAGGATTGCACTGTAAGTGTTAAATTGGCAGGAACTTTAACACAGTTAAGACTAATCAGGATCTGAAACCAGCTTGGGACCCTGGCTTCAAATCCTTGTTAAGGGGGACCTCTACATAGTCCTAATGAAAGTAAACAGTACTGTCAACGTCATCACAAATGGTTAAGGCCACTAGCAGGAAAGCTGCTTGTAGAGCACAAGCATGTTCACATCGAAGGTCGCAGGTTCCATTTCTCTTATCTCGTTAGAAGAATTATGGTTTGACAAGGCCGGTTCTTCTGAGGAATTGGAGTAGGTAAGTCGCAATTTGGTGGGAGTATTATGTATACACCCATTCTCAATTTATTTTTATATGCATTAGAAGTGACATTACCAAACTTGCCAAAGAGTTCCTTAAGTCTTTCGTCATCCATGTCTTCTCCAAAATTCTTGATGTAAACATTTGTGAACTCCTTAGCACGAGCTCCAAGCTCTGCTTCACGTTCTTTACGAGATTTAAACCTTCCAACAAATCTAGTTTAAAACACAGAAACAAGCTGCTTATATTTTTGACAAGATTCAGGGTATCACTTTCTGTAAGAGAACTCGATGCAGTAAAAACCATAAAGATGCTCACACATGCCCTGTGTCAGTTCCCCGCATGCAAGCAGATGCCATAACACACTTCTCCAGTTAGAGAAACAGTGGAGTACTAAGCTGCTCCTAAGTCCTGTATCAGTCTTGGGAGACAGACTGTTCACAACACAGAAGCCATATTACTTTGCTGTGCTTGCCCATTCAGGGAAACATGGCAGTGTGGTATGACTGCTCTCAATTGTGACATACTGTCTCTCTCACAGTTCCTGTGCAATGTAGCAGATAACACCCCACCCCCAACTTTACACATAAGCTTTCTAATGATCTAATCATTAGAGCCTCTGATTTATAGATTTTGGTAAAATGGGCCTTATCAACACTGAATTTGAACTCTGAATTTTAAAAGCTCCCAAGGAAAACACTTCTGTACTCACACTTTGCGATCATTAAGCAGCATTCCATTCATTTTTTCAATAGCTCTTTCTGCAGCTTCTTGTGTCTCAAAGTGTACAAACCCATAGCCTTTGGATCCATTTTCATCACATACAACCTATGAAAAATATTACAATACTTGAGAGGCCATCCAAATGCAGTTATACTCACTGCAATGCAAAATCACTGCTCTGTTTCTATTCTTTTCAACTCACCTTACAAGAGAGGATGTTCCCAAAAGCAGAAAATGTATCATACAAAGCTTTATTATCAATTGATTTGTCCAAGTTCTTAATGAAGATGTTTCCAACACCACTCTTACGTAGAGATGGATCACGCTGAGACCACATGATACGCACTGGCTTGCCTTTAATGACATCGAAATTCATAGTATCTAAAGCTCGTTCAGCTGCAAAACAAGATAATTAGTGTTACATTTTAATCTTAAGGCAACATAAGAAAATGGTTTTTGCCTTTGCCATAGCCTATAAAACTCAAGTTTGTTCTTTGCTTTGTGAACTCAACAAAATTGTACACCATTCCAATTTGTGGCTTTCAGGAAGGATTGTACTATTCCAGGCGACAGGCAAAAACATTGAAAGAAACATTCAGCAGAATTTGTTGGAGCCAGAGTAAGTATTCAAACTAGGAAGGTACCATAATTAATATACCCCATTATTACTTATCTATAGGATTTCTGAAATTTCATTTCTGTCCTAGACATTTTTAAGAGATGCATCTGTGTAAGTATCTACTACTATGAAATGCCAGCAGCAATACTGGAGAAAGAAGCTTGTAACAGAGTACATACTTATACAGTAACAATAACCTTTTATACTTTGAGAGCTTTCAATTTCTATGGCTGCTTATGTCTTGAATTCTTATTTTGCATATTTACTATAAAGTCAATAAACTATAGCCCTTCCTCTAACATTTTTCCTGATGTATCCAAAGGAATTAAGGAGGAAATTGTTTGGGACACTATAATTTTATACTTGCCACAATACAGGATTATCCACCCAAATGAACCGAACCACCCTGTAACTCCAAAACCAATACAGAATACCCTTTTCTATCCTGCAGAAGTATAAAGATAGCAGAAGTTTTCTATCCTGCAGAAGTATAAATAGTAAGATAGACACTTAGAGCTACCACTTTCTAATATATTTCCAAAAAATGTGAATTTCACCCCTGACTTTCACACAATATTAAATCCTAGTTCCATTCCCATCTGTAGGCACCTTGTAATTTTGCATAGCCCCAAAATGATATCAGCACTGAGACCCTCAACCCTCTAGCGAGATACCGTACTTCCCCCAATCTCAATGATGCTGCACTTTCCCCCACAGAAGATGAACAGCACTTGACTGACCTGTGAGAATATTTGTTAAAATCATGTGACATCATAGTACTTCATCCAAATGGCAAGGGGGTGCTGACAATAGGGATCAGAAATTTGTTTGTTTTCTATCAAGGTATACCCAGTTTGCATGTTCCAGATTGAACATGGACTCGAATGCAATTTGTGGTTGAAGTCTGTACATTTCCAAGCTTGAAATATGATTTTGCGGACCAAAAAACTATGTTGACAGCATACGGACATTTGAAAAATGTGCATGGAAAAACGCACACAAATACACTTTAATCAATGGGAGAAGAATGTGTACATTTCAAAGATGCACACAACTGATGCATACATTTGGAAAAATATGCATGAAAATATGCATGGATTTTCATGCGAAAAGAAAACCCCCCAAAACTCGCAATCTGATACAGATACGAGTTGGAACGAGCTTCCAGATGGAATTTGGAGAACTTCAGCAAGCTTGAGTTTTGATGATTCGCACACCCAACTGACAGGCAATGGGGCTACGTGTTAAGACGCACTTGCCTCCCCTATTGTCAACTGAGCAGGGAAAACACAGATAGAAGGGTTTCCCCCCAAGCTTGCTTAATTCACAGCTGTGTTCCAGGTGAAGCAACTGCAGACGTACCCCACTCCAAGTAATCTATGAAGTGCTTCGCTGCCCAGCAGCAACTTCAATTACCAATGGGAGCTTTCTAAAGCCTTAAAAGCTGCCTGTGTTAAGAATAGGAACCATTCATAGAAGCCAATGCTACTACATACAGCTTTTCCTTCAAAAACATATATGCCCCCCAATTTCATAGGCACATTGCTAGTTTCTGATGATCTGCTAGGATTAGCATCAGATCTTTAGAAACCTAGATAACTTAAGTCATTCCATATTTTCAAGTTGCCTACACCCACTGTCCTATGACCATAACAAATCCTATGCCGCATGCCTGAAAGGTATCGCCCTGGAAATCAAGTGTCTCTGGGTGAGCATCTGAGTGGCAAACTACTCAAGCTGTGGGTACTGAAAGCCAAGCAGTGCCAACAGATGCTTAGACAAACTGAAAAGGCTTGAGAGAATAATACCAAATAAAGTTGCCTTTCTGTCCAAGACCTCTTGCCCTTTAGGGAAGAGAGGCAGAGTGCTGCAACACAAATGGCAGTGGCTAGTCCCAGTCTACTGGGAAACAAAGCCAAACACTGGCAGTTGGCTGTTCCTCTGGTGGAATAGAGGAGAGGGAAGCAAAGGTAATGGCACTGTCAAACTCTTTGTGTGCCTTCCGGCTTTAATCTGAACATACAGAACCAGTTAGGGCTGCCACCTTGGTTTTGTACTGTTTCCCCACAATTCAGCACTGAAAGAGCAGTTCTGTCTGCCTCTTTCCAGGCACAGAGCGCAGTGGGAACTGCCAGCTCAGCATAGCAATTCTGTAGCTGGGCCCCCTTCCATATCTAGAAAATCTGCACTGAATGGGGCTAAAAATGAAGAAGGATGGGGACAGAGCTCAATGAAGAAGAGCAAAGCATGGGTAGCTACTCCTTGTGAATTTATTTGTAACACTGCTTTCAAAATGACTAACAAATGGTAAAAATGTTTTCCACTGGAATACTTAGTCAAGCGTCCCAGTACTAATTAGATAAAGAAAATTATTAAAAAGCATAAGATGCAGTGTTCTGTTCTTGACAATACCAGCAGTTAAGTATATCAGAATAAAGTGACAATGTTGAAGAGCAATTCCCTCCAAATAAGATCATGTTTCACTTATACAAGTTTTATGTGAGTGCAGAAGTACTGGTTATAACAAAGCAGTCTTTAAATAATTTGAAGTGATAAATGCTTTCAACGTGTGTGTGCCACTGTCAAAGTCAAGACATGTCCCTCCATGTCAAAAGGATTTCCTAGCTAAAGAAGTAGAAAAGCTAACAGATCTTCAAACTAAACAAGTTGAATTCCTTCACTTTTTAAGCAAGTGACAGTACATAAAATGAGAAAACCCTAGATTAGGTAGTTAATTCAGTGACTAGCAGCCTTTCTGAGGTGATGATTTAGTTATTAACCACTACCTAAATGCTTCTTATACCGAGTTTACCAGAGCTCCAGTTGAATGAATCACCAGCTCAAGAAAGGACAAACCCATCTGAGCAAAAGATTGAAGCTGGCAGAAAGAATACTTAAGAGAAAAAACCTAGAGTTGTCTCCTGCCCTAACACAATTTGGAGGCATGTGTCTCAATTGGCTTACTCCTGCTAAGTAAACACACTTCCATTTTCCTTCCTTAAATATTCATGTGAGAAGACACAAGTTGGAAGCAAGCTTTCAAGATTTTAAATACTACTTGGTCCACATAAGATTTTTGTCTCGTTTGTTCTGCACTGGCCAATTTATGGAACCAACATGGCTACATAAACCTACTGCAACTATGTGGCATTTAATAAAGAGAATCTTTATTCTTTATTCACTGATCACTAGTGAAACAGAACTACTCTTTACTTAGGCCAACTGCTCTCAATGTGCATCGTGAATCACCTTAAGACAAGACTGGAAGTTGAACTTGGGAAAGATAAAACTGTTCTCAGAACCTTCCCTGGTCCAAATTCTGGTGTCTTGATTGGGCAAGTGCTTGCCTACTACCCCTTAACAATCAATTCTATGTTCAGCATGATTGGCTCCCGCAGTAAGAGGAATGGGTTTTGCCACAGTCTGCTCCCTAATATAAGCTGTGGGATGAACACAGCCAAACATAAGAAAAGTTGTGTTGGATGGACCAAAGGCTTATCAAGTCCAGCTGTTTGCACAGTGGCCAGATGCCTATAGAAAGCTGGCAACAGGACATGAGTGTGGTAGCACCTGCCCACTTGTGTTCTCCAGCAACTGGTATAGAGGCAGTTGACAGTATTATCCTCCATGAGGTGCTATCCTTCTTATTTAATATTTATAAGGCACCTAAAATTTGAGGTACTGTATAATTAAAAAACACAGTACCACCTGATGGCTTAAAATCTATTAGATATGATACGAAATGTTCGGGCCAAAAAAACTTGAAAAAGTCACCCTCTAATTCCAATGTTTAAGACTATTTTACTGACTTTTTTTTTTTAAAACAGAAACCCATTATAAATTAAAACCCACACCTTTGTTCTCCACTGCAATGGGGCAAAAGGTAGGGCACTGTGGAGATACGTAATTAAGCGTGGCTTGTACTAGTTTTATTTTCTGCGGGCACACGACTCACTCGCGCCCCATTCCTCCGTCGCCATTTAAAAGTACTAATTATTCTGGAATTTCCTCTAAGACGCCTTTCATCTGGGCTTCTTCATGGAGCTCGCGACTCTCCACGCCTTCGCCGGCAGAAGGAAGCGAGCGCCTGACACGCCCTTGTGCCGGGGACGCTTCAGGGCCCGGCCTCGTGATTCCAGAAGGCCGGTCCGGTTCCGAGAAGCCAGCGCAAAAACCCTTCTGGGAAAGCAAGAGGCAAGGCAGGGCCTTTCGGTGACGAGGCCTTCTTGCCCTTCAGTTTCGGTGGCGTGGAGGCACTTCCCCCGCCACGAGGCCTCGCGGTGACCCGACAGCGTAGCGTGTCGTGCCGTCAAACTCCCTTGAAGGAGGCCCAGAAGTTGGGTCTCACGCTCGCGCCCCCCCTTCAATCATTTCCCCCTTCGGACCCAAATGTACGGAATTTCACATTAACGAAGGAGCAGCCCCGGGCGGGGGCAGAGGAAGACTTTGAGGGAAGCGCCGCCCCGAGGCAGGCCCGGGACTCCGCGGGGACGAGCTGACTCTGTAAAATGGATGCTCCAGGGATGACCGGGGGAGGGGGAGAGAGAAGTGACGGAAGGGGAGGAATGTGCGGCAGCCCTCATGGGGGGCGAGAACATGGCTCCGGGAACAGGAAGCAGTTGAGGCGGGCCGGACCCAGAGGGGAGCCGTAGGGCTCCCTCATTCCACACCGCCCTAGCCTTAACCTCCGTCGGGTCTGGAATACCACCCCTAGGCCCCAAATTCGGCTACGTCGTCCGTCTCGTGCGTTTCTCCCCTGCTTCCCACGTGTCCCGCCCCACCGCTTTCTCACCCCATTGCCCGCTCCTTAAGGTGGCTCCAATGTACGTGCGGGGCGGGGAAGCGGGGGAGACGAAAGGAATCCACCATGCCACTTTTCCACTGCTCCGGTTAAACGTGCCTTGTCCCCCCCCCCCACTCACCATCGGCGGGCTGCTGGAAGTTGACATAGGCGTAGCCCAGAGAGCGCCGGGTGATCATGTCCCTGCAGACGCGGATGGAGAGGATGGGCCCGGCGGGGCTGAACTTCTCGTAGAGCATGGCCTCGGTGACATCGGGGTGCAGGTCCCCCACGTAGAGCGAGGCCATCGGGTAGCTGGGGGCGCTGGGGTTCATGCTGGCGGGGGAGCGGGGAGGGGGGGCGAGGAGGCCGGGCAGACTCGCGAGCGCCGAGAAGGCCGCGAAAGGCCGACGGGTTCTAAACTCAACGGCTGCGCGGAGGCAGTTGGCGACGGTTGGCGACTCGCTCGAGCGCTCGTTGCTGCCGGCGGGAGGAAGAGGAGCTGGCTGCTGTGTCTTTTCCTGCTGCTGGCGGTTCGTCCTGGTGGTGGTGGTTTGGGCGGGTCTCCTCTCGGCTGAGCCGGGTCCGGGACTTCGCTTCGCTTCACCGGGTTATTTTATACCAAACCGGCCGGTTTCAGATGGGGGCGGGTGGTAGGTGAGGGATTTTTTTTAATGCTTTTTTCGGGTTTTTAAGATTTTTTTGGATTTTTAAAGGTTTTTTTTTTCTTTTAGTAATAAATGGTGCGGCGGAGCTGGTGTGTCCGGGGAAGTCCGGAGCACACACACTGCGCACACAGCACCGTCAGCGGCCGGGGGACAAGGGGGAGGCCGCCGCCCCGGCCGCGCACTATATATAGCCGCCCCGCCCCCAGCCGCCTCCAGCGTACAGCACGCCACGCAATGAAAGACTTCACTACGCATGCGCTGCCTTAAAAGGCGGGGAGGAGGAAAGAGGAGGAGGAGGAAAGGGGTGGAGCAATAGGATGTGGAGGTTGCGTCTGACGCCATGCTTTACGAAGAGACGCAGCTGCCCGTATTTGGGCAATAGGTTGCGCGTGGGCAGTTGATAGACGCAAGGGAGGGTGGACTGCAAGATCATAGGACTATTGTGGAGGAAGGGAGGATAGTGGTAAGGAAAAAAGGAGGGGCAAGAGCGGAAAGTGAACGCATGCGCAACTGGCTTGTGTACGTTTAAAAAAAATAATAGGCTAGTGACTTTTGTAGAAGACGCATACGTAAAGGGAATAATAAGCTATTACATTTCTATGATAGGTAGCAAGGGTAAGTGATTTTGATATTTGCGGGAGCGAGAGGGAAGATATAGTGGTGAAGATATAGTGGTTGCAAGTAAAAAAGAGGGTGGGACGTTCAGGTAAGTGTAGGCTTATTGGCATTGTTTTTAGTATAAATGTCTATCAGGTCTGGATGATCTTGTTGCTATATTCTCCATAATGGCTTTCAACAACTAAAACCCAACATAGCCTCAGAGGTGTTCTGTTAAAGATAATCTGCCTTCTGGTCTGATTTGCTGGATGAGAGCACCTGGCTCCATTCAGATATTCTTGCTTAATGTTTCTTCCTCATCATCATCATCTTCATCATCATCATCCCTTTTCTCTTTGGAAACTCATATTTTTTTAAATTACCCTAAAAATGCTTAATAGCTCAAAGACTGTAGCATTAAGAGAACATAGAAAGCAAAGCCAAGTCCTCCATCTAGCCCAGTTTTATCTATCTGAGCGTGGAAAGCTAAGCAGGGTCAAGCCTGGTTATTACTTGGATGGGAGACCCCTCCTCTAGTTTCCTGCATTGAGCAGGGGGTTGGACTCGATAGCCTTGTAGGCTCCTTCCAACTCTATGATCTATGAAATCTACTCTTACTGGCAGTGACAATTCAGGCAGCAATCTTTCCTGCCATCTGCTATCTGGTCCTTTTAGGGCACAATCCTATGCATGCTGGGAATTGTAGGCCTTTTTTCTGTCTAAACTTGCATAGGATTGCACCTTTAACTGTACATATGTCAGGAACCGAACCTGGAACCTTCTGTATGCAAAGTATTTGCTCTACTGCTGAGCTAGGGACACTTTCCTCAGTAATAACTTCACTGGAGATGGGTGTTCTTAATGTTACTCTTCCTGATTTTTTCCTGTCCAAAGTACAATCACTTTTTAATTTATTTGTGGCATTGGTATTCTACCCCTCCCTCCAGGAGTTCAAGACAGCACACATGGTGTGTGTGTGTGTCCACCCTTTTAATCTTCCTATCAGATGTGGCCTTTTTGCCCTGAGGCAGGACATGCTGTGTTCTAAATTGTACCATCAATGGCAGATGCTTATGGTGGGTTCTTGACATTATGACTGGATGACACCTTGGATGAACACTCATGTATTTATATCCCACCTTTCTAACTCAAGCTGGCATACAGAGAGCTCCATGGGGATCTGTTCTTCAGGCACTGACCAAGCCTTGACCTGCCTAGCTTCATTGAGATTGCTATATTACATGCCTTCAGAGCATAGGGCTCTACCTTTTCATTGCTCTAGTAAATTGTAGTTGGATTTTGAAAGCATGCCTGTAGGCAAAGTGGAGGTTATCATCCTGCTATCAATAAACTGTTGTGATATGAATCACTTCACCAGCTGTAGCACACTGTTTACACATGGAAAGAACAGAATGGCTGTAAACAAGTTTGTTATGTCTTTCTGGATTCTCGTGTTTTTCGCATGGAAAGCCTAGACCGTGGGAGCATTATGAGCTAGTCACATGGTTTGTATGTTCTGATGACGTGCTAACTTGTTTTCTGTCTGAAGCCATCTTAGAGAGAGGCAGGACTGCTTTCTCTCTTCTCCTTTGTTCTTCTTGCTGGACTTTTGTCACTGCAAAAATGTAACGCCTTTGCTGAGGTGGAGTGAAGCTCAACTTACTCCACTGGATGTAATGCTTGCTATGCATTTATACTCTGCACATGGACTGTAACTAGGAAATGTATACTCTGTAGACCTTTACTTGCTAAGTGAATAAACGGGTAGAATTAGACCTGTGGTGTTACAGAGTGTTTCCTGACTCCATGGATTAATCTGCAAACGGGGAAGCTGGAAGCAAGTTGGATTATTACAGGCAGGCTGGGCTGGCATCTTCACAACACGCTGCACACTGCGTAAAGGGGGGAGCTGAGATCTGGAAGATCTGTGTGTGGAATAACAGGCCTCTGCTAGCACACAGACAGGATTTTAAATCTCCCATGCGCACACGCACTCTGCTGCTCACGCACACACGCACCAACATAAACTGCATAGTTGTTTAGGACTCACTGGGTGCAAAAATGTGAGAGGGGGAGAGGGTAAGAGGAACTTCCAACAGGCAGAGGGAGGACTCTTGAATTGTTGTGAAGGAAAGCCCTAGCAAACTAGCAGTGGCCTGTTTCATAGATTTCATAGATAGCCTTGCAGGCTCCTTCCAACTCTATCTAGTCCAACCCCCTGCTCAATGCAGGACTAGAGAAGGAACTAGAGGAGGGGTCTCCCATCCAAGTAATAACCAGGCCTGACCCTGCTTAGCTCTCCACACTCAGACAAACTGAGCCAGCGTAAGCCACAGGCCTCTTATTGTTTATTTATTTATTATATCTATACCCTGCCTTTTTTCCTGCAAGGAACCCAAGGCGGCTTACATTATCCTCTCCATTTTATCCTCACAACAACCCTGTGAGGTAGGTTAGGCTGAGAGTCAGTGACTGGCCCAAAGTTACCCAGTGAGTTTTATGGCCGAGAGGGAACTAGAACCCGGATCTCCAGAGTCCCAGTCCAACACTCTGACCACTACGCCACAACAGAACCTCACAGACAGTCTGGAGTGTTTTTACTGTATTTGTATATTCCTTTTTTGTTGTTAGCTCCCTTGAACTTTGGTCGGGTGTATAAAATGTTCTAAATAAATGCAAGGATGTGAACCTCTATTGGTTATGTTTAATGTGATCTCTGCTGTCTCCCACTGTCAGGCACAGTCTTTCTGTATGACTTCTTGATGTGAAGTCTCACCTGCTTTGACTTTGTTTATTCTCCAGCTTTCCTTGCATCAGGAAGCTACCTTTTAGTCTTTTCTCATTTACCTCTGGCTTGAACTTTGCCTTGTTTCTCTTGTTGCTATTTCAGTTTGTGAGCATTGCCCTTGGAGAAACTGCTGTCATCATCACTCCTGTTTGTTCCTTACTTTGGTTTGTTCTTAGTGGCTTGTGTGTCACTGAGTTGGTAGTTGGCCTAGTCTGCAGAACATCTTTGGGAGTTTGATTGGTTCAAGGTAATTTAGCTCAAATGCAATTAACAGTTATTGTCTGGACAAGCCATTTAGATGGAATTCCAATATAAACAGAAATAACTGGTTCCTCTGGTAAAACAGCCAGATCAAGCTTCTGAATTAAGGGATTTGGGGGCACTCTGGCATCCTGGAATTTATAATATCTGCTTGTCATCCTCTCTGTCTTATCTTTTTGACTTATTTCAGCTGCACATTCTGAGAGCTGACTTTAGCTTTGTGTCACATATGGATATTTATGACTCAGAGTCAGGGTTTCATGCACTTAGCTCTTCTCATTGCTTTGTGAGATTTTTCATAGATTTCATAGATCATAGAGCTGGAAGGGGCCTGCAAGGCCATCGAGTCCAACCCCCTGCTCAGTGCAGGAAACTAAGGAGGGGGTCTCCCATCCAAGTAATAACCATGCCTGACCCTGCTTAGCTTTCCACACTCAGACAAGCTGAGCCAGCATAAGCCACAGGCCTGTTTTTTATTTTATTTTGTTCTGTTCCTCTTTGTTTGGGACACTTGTACAGAAAGTTCCTCTGTGCTACATTGGTTGCTTAATTGCTGCTGTTGCTGAATACTTGCATGCATGTGTATCTGCTGTAAGAATTGGCAGCAGCTTCACTAGATGGTTGAGAATAAAAAGGAAACATGTTTGCCAAACTTGGTTGTACTAAGGGCTGGTTCCAAAGTTGTTATTATTTACATTTCTATACTGCCCAATAGCCAAAATTTTCTGGGCAGTTTACAAAAGATTAAAACCTTAAAAATATGATAGAAAACATAATATCAAAATGTGAAGGAAAAAGCCTCTGTTTCCTGCACCACACACACACACACACACACCTCCTCATGTGTAAACAAATATAATCGCAGCTGGGGGCTGAGGAATGTAAAAGGTACATAGTTTAGATGGCGCCTCCAGAGGCGCCTTGGCAATGGCGCCTCACAGCCATTGCCAAGCCCTTTGACATGCAAATGTGGTCCAAGCCCTGTAGTCATGAGCCACCCCCCTGCCTGGCCAGGTGAAGTTCGTCCTGATTGGCGGAAGACCCCTGGGCTGCTGAAAGGAGGGGGGGGGGAGAATCTATACTGCCTGCCCTGGCTTTTGGGTTTCCTTGTTGGGGTCTGCACTGTGAAGAAACACGGGGTAGGGCTTTGGCTGAGGCAAGCCCTGGAGAGGACCAACCAACCCCGTAATGAGAGTAAGGCCTGGGTAGTGATATAGTGAAGGAACTAGCTTTGTTATTTTGTAGCTCTACTGTGTATGTACCAAAGTGTCTCCCCACCTTTCCCCCTTCCCTCATTTCCCACCTTTTGTTGTAATCTGTTTACCTGAATAAACTTTCCTAGTTTTACCCCACAGGGCGTGTGTGGTTCCTCTGTGGTTCAGCGCTAAATCCAGAGTATAGACAAGGGCAAGGCCCTGAGAGAATCAGGTCAAGACTGCAGAGCTAAGGCTGGCAGTTTTGCACCTTTGTTCTCTGGTCTTGAGTAAAGGACCGGTTCGCAGAGTCCCTTCTTCACACAAAACAATTAACATACAAAACAATTTAAAACACAACACACAAATGCTATCAGAATGAAGAATCGTGTGAATTCTGCAGGAAATATTGGAGAGGCAAGGCAGGTATTAACCTAATTTGCTCACAGAGCTTTCCTACAACACACATACAGATTTGTCATTCCACGCTCACATTTTTCACAAGGATTCTTCCATATGTGTCCTTTAATGAAGGAAAAAATGTTCTACCATAATTGGGTATTTGGCCTTTAGTTTCAACTGCAACAACTAGAAATAACTTGCAGTTCTTCAGTAGACGATGTTGCTATCCATTCTATTTTTTAAAAATATATTCTCTGGAGATTCTCAGTTTCTTTTCATCATTGAATAGTTTGATAATGTCTTTGATTTTGATAATTTGCCTTACCTCACATAAGGCTGTTCATTATTTTGAGTGTTCTATTATGAACTGGAAACCTATCTGTCATAAGGCTGAGGCTGCAATCCAATCCTAAGTGTGCTTACTTCAAATGGCTGGAAATAAATTCATTGATAGCAGCATGACTTACAATTCTAGGAATAAAGATTCAAATGTTGGACTGAATATATACATCTACATATTTAAAATGTTTTTGAGTTGAGTATTATTTTTATACCAGAAAAGTGCTGTCTGATAAGTGAACACTACACAAAGTCAAACATAGTTACAACAACCTGGCATTAAAAATGGTGGCCAGATACTTAACAAAACAAATTATGCTGGAGTTATTGCAGTGGGACAATGAAGAAATACAAGAAAGAACTTGGGGAGATCTGAATGAAAGGTGAGCAAAGTAATTTTCAGGAAGGAATATAAGAAGCTGCATTCTATCAGGTCAGATTATTTGTCCATATAGACCAGTATTGTCTACTCTGAGGGGCAGCAGCTCTCCGAGGTCTCAGAGTGTTTCTCACATCACTTAGGACTTGCTTCCAGAGGTTTGACCTGGGAACCTTGTTCATGCAAAGCATGTGCTCTGTCACTGAACTATGATCCATCCATGAACAAGATATGACGCTCCCTTTCACGGAGTCAGACTACTGGTACATTGAAGCCAGCATTACCTACTTTGACAGGCAGCAGCTCTCCAAGCTTGCTTGCAATGGACTTTCCCAGTTTTGCTGTCAGCGGAGGTGAACTGGGAAATTTAAGCATGCTACAACTGAGCCATGACTGCACCACCGTTCATACATGTTACCACATTTGTTTCAGTTTAACAAACCCTTTAAATCTGATTTAACTATTAATCTATTTTCAGTGAGTGGAGATAAAGTGAGGACAGAATATTGTATGGATCCTTACATTAAAAAAAGAGGATTACATACCTGGTTCCCCAAACTGTTTACGTGAACAGCCTTTTCTTCGTTTGCTTGATCATAATGCCATGTTCTGTGTGGTGTGATTAATAAACCACACAGAGCCAATGTGGTGTAGTGGTTAGTGTTGGACAGGACTGGGACTCAGGAGACCCGGGTTCTAGTCCCCACTCAGCCATGAAGCTCACTTGGTGATCTTGGGCCAGTCACCAACTCTCAGCCTAACCTACCTCACAGGGTTGTTAGGATAAAAATGGAAAGGAGGAGGACCATGTAAGCCGCTTTGGGTTCCATGCAAGAGGGGGAAAGGCAGGATATAAATGTAATAATAAATAAAAACCCAATTATTTGGTTAAAGTAACCTGGTGTGTTCTGATTTGGGTAGCTTCTGAACCATCCCACACTACTGCCTTGGCCTTCTCAGCCAAATTGCTGCACAGGGATGTGTTGGTCCTCTAGGGGAGTTGGAAGAGTAGTCAGAGCAACTGTAAGCTGTTTGTCTCCACCTATGTCCAACTTGTATATTTGTAAATAAATAAAAACAGGGCTGTTGCTAGGTGCATAAAAGATTTGGAGCACAGGCCCATAAGACACAAAATTGCATAAAACTTGCATATGCTAATTTATATCTGTGAAGAAAAGTGTCAGAGTCTCCTGCACCCCACCCACCCGTAAACAAGTGTAATCCCAGCTAGAGGCTGGGGGGCCTCATGATGCAAATGTACTAGGCCAGAGTCTCTTGCCAAATGTGCATAGTTTCCCTTTGATGTCCCTGTGCCCAAGTATTCGCATGCAAATGAGGCCCAAGCACTCTAGTCATAATCAGGAGCCACCCCTCCCCTGCCTAGCCCAGATGAAGTTCATCCTGATTGGCTAAAGACACCTGGGCTACTGAAAGGAGGGGTGGGGGGGAAATCTATACTGCCAGCTGTGGCTTCTGGTTTGAGGAGTTGTTATCTGGATGCGAAGGAGCGTGGAGTAGGGCTTTTTGCTGAGGCAAGCCCTAAGAAGACCAACCCCCAGGCAAGGAGTATGTAAGTGCCTGGGTATTTATATAGTAAGGGACTAGTTTTGTTGTTTTGTAGCTCTACTTGTGTATACTGTTGGGACTTGAAAAAGATACTAGGAGAGGATATATTGTGGAGTAATATCCTTCCTATCTCACGTTAGTGAGATCAGCAGAGTAGAGTCCCTTTCCAGCTTAAAAGAAGCTTAGATTTGGCTAGTGTTAGCCAGTTAGCATTTGGTAATCCAGGATGCTTTAAGGCAGACTGGATTTCCCTGGTTTTGTCCCCTTTTCTCTCCCTCAGAACAATAATCAGAGACACAGTCTTGTAAAAGTTAAAAGTAACATTTACTCACTCAGATTATGCAGTTTCATTCAGGCAGGCTTAAAAGAGTTTCTTACAGGTGGTTACAAGTTCATTTGGAAATACTTGGGGTCTGAACTTGTGGAGTTCAGACCAGCAACTCTGGCTACATGCTGCTACAAGGACCAAGTGGAGACAGCAACCTGGTGGTGCCACGCTCACTAGAGTCTGAACAGAAAGAGGAAGAAGCTGGGAGCAACGCCCACTTCCTGTTCAGGCTGTTAATAATTCAATGAGTACCTTCTAGGAAAACCACCCTAGAAGGTATCAATGATCTTAACCATTTCACCCAATTACCTGGTGAAACATTAGCCATAGGTTTTGACTGCAATTTTAGTTATCCAACATATACCAAAGTGTCTCCCCACCTTTCCCCCTTCCCTCATTCCCCACCTTTTATTGTAATCTGTTTACCCTAAATAAACTTCCCTGGTTTTACCCCACATGGTGTGTGTGGTTCCTCTGTGGTTCAGTGCTAAATCCAGTGTATAGACTAAGGGCAAGGCCCTGAGAGAATCAGGTCAAGACGGCAGAGCTAAGGCTGGCAGTTTTGCACCTTTGATCTCTTGTCTTGAAGAAAGGACCAGTTGGCAGTGCTTCACAATATCTATACAGGCAAATCTAGAAATAAAATTACTAGGATTTATTTAATTCACAGAAGGCAAAGCCCTGTCAAATCACCCCAAATAAAATAATTCTTCTATTAAATTGCATGCCACCCCCAGATCATGGTTAACTGTTCCTTCCCAGGCTGCAATGCCCCCTGAAAATCACACACACACACCTGACAGGGCAATTAAGCTTGGAAAGCTTCCATTCGCACGAATGGACACTAAGGGCTCTGGGAAATACTTGAATGTTAATTACAAAAATGCCATAAGCCTTCAGTGATCTCCCCTTCCAAAGGAAACTAGACCTGGGTAAACTGCTCTTGGAATTTTTCAGCACTTGAGAAACTGGGAAGTATGTAATAAGGAGTAATCGTTGATCTGGGTTATTATGCAGCACGATTCCTCCACACACATGCACACACAAGCTCTCCTTGTCCTGCACTGTGCTCACCTGTATTTTTCATTAGCCCTCTTTGGCTCCTTTCGTAGTCGGTCTGGTGCCAACCCCAGTAGCAGGAGAAAGTGATCTGATAATGGAACACTAAGGGTGCAATCCAGTGGGGATGCCAGTAGCCCTCTGAACTCTGAGGATTATGGACATCCTATGCAGAGCGGGAGGAATGCGGAGGCGAAGGTCGCCTCGGCACTCTGCCTGCTGTGCAAAGCAGCTAGATGGCTGACTTCAGCCATCTAACTGCTGCGCTTTGGCGGGGGGGGGGAGGCTGAGGCAGCGCCAGGATACATTGTATCTTGGTGGCACCGGTCTCCTCCCCTCCGTGTCCCCTGGAACGCCCCTTGAACCCCTTCTCAGCAGGTGGTTCTTTCCTCGCTGGCTGTGAGGGGGAGGAGGCGGGTACGAGTGTGGATCCCCAGCTCTGGGGTCGGAGCTCTTTACTGACCTTGGAGCTGGGGAGACGAAGAATCCCATGGCCCTTTAGGCACGAAAAGGCCCTACAACTCCCAGCATTCCCCAGCCAACATGGCTGGCTGGGGCATGCCGGGAGTTGTAGGCCTTTTCCCCCCTGTCTAAACATGCATAAGCTTGCACCCTAAATGAATTCTTTAACATACATCTTTGAGATCCTACTATATCTTAGAACAAGACTTTCCCTTTCATTTGGGCTTGTCAAACAAAATAACCAACGATAATTCGTGCTTTTATTTACAGAGATGCTGTTCAATAAAGCAGCAGAACTCCTGAGTTTTTCACATCTTAACGAACCTCAAATCACACTGTCTCTGC
Source organism: Shinisaurus crocodilurus (assembly GCA_021292165.1). Taxonomy (NCBI): domain Eukaryota; kingdom Metazoa; phylum Chordata; class Lepidosauria; order Squamata; family Shinisauridae; genus Shinisaurus; species Shinisaurus crocodilurus. The sequence goes on along the minus strand of JAHFWL010000783.1, from coordinate 47,199 downwards.
TAATGATAAGTCTTCTCCATGGCAACTGGCAATTCATGCCCTGGAAAATTAAGAGAAGGAAAATAATAAGCTTGTTGCTGTTTTTAGTGGAATTTAGTAAGTGGAAACAAGGAGGATGGTAGATACTGGCACTGTAGAGAAGGCTTTTAAAGCTCTGCTTTGTGCGGGAGAAGCCCCTCTGAACTGCAGAGTGAAGGTGTAACCCTAGAGCGCAAATAGGGTTACAGCAGGACGTCTAGTCCATTAGAGTTCCTATGGTTCCTCTGACAGTCTGTCAGAATTACTCTTCAAAGTATTTATAATTGAAGTATTGTGGGTTGCATTCAAAGGTTATGAGCAGGAAACCATGGCTTTCCCACCACCTCTTCCCTACTGCAGCCTCCTGTGCCACCCCCACCCCCCAAAGTCTATCCTGGGCTTTGGGGACCCTCAGGAAAGGCCTAGGATGTGGCATGGAGGCTGCACTGTGAGGCACCTTCTGGAAAATGCAGGGGCTGGCAGTGGGGAAAGTAGGTGGGAAAGCATGAGCGGCTTTCCGCTTGTGTAATGTTTGGATGCAACCCCATTACACCTTCCCCAACCCGGTGCTGTAGTCCAACACATCCGATGGGCACTTGGCTGGGGAAGGCTGCCCTTTTATTTCTCTAGCCCTATGACAACTAGGGACACTGTCTATATTTCATAGAGATTTCATAGCTCATAGAGTTGGAGGGGGCCTACAAGGCTATCGAGTCCAACCCCCTGCTCAATGCAGGAAACTAGAGGAGGGGTCTCCCATCCAAGTAATAACCAGGCCTGACCCTGCTTAGCTTTCCACGCTCAGACAAGCTGAGCCAGCATAGGATACAATAAAAGAAACAGGCCCTTTCCGCAGGCTTAGAGTCAAGGTTTAGGCACCGGAACGAAGGGGAAAAGGGAAATATCAGTTTGACAGTCACAGAGTGAAGAGGTGATTTTTAACAGGCGTTTTAAGTCGGGAGAAGGAAGAATGGAGCCAGATGAGAGTGCCAAGAGGTAGAGAGGCTATGCAGGGGAATGTCACTGTCAGCTGGTGGGAGCAAAGATGTACGTAGGTAGGAGCTCACGGCATGCGTACCGGATTCACTCGTTAAAGGAGAGCAGATAGCAAGGCTGGCAAAGACCTTTGCCTGAGGTTTTGGAGAGTCCCCTGCCAGGTGGTGGTTGTTTTTTAAGGATTGTAAGCAGCCCTGCAGGCATTTGTCAGACACTATATACATTTAATAACTAAGTAAATAAATAAACAAACAGACCAATGATCTGAGGCAGTCTAAGGCCGCTTCATATGTTCAGAATGCATGGGTAAGAGGCTTCAAATTATTTAGTCAAATGGGGTGTGTGTGTGTGTGTGTGTGTGTGTCTAATTTCTGAGGCTTGTAGGTCACACAAAAATTTGAGACCCTAAAGGTGCAGTCCTATGGATTTTTGCAATCTTTTGCTGCCTGGGGAGGTCTAAACTTAGGTAGGATTGCACCCTTTAAATGCCTGTTTAAAAAATCACATCTTCACTCTGTCTCTTGCAAACTGATCTCTCTCCTTTACCTTTCCCCTCCAGTCCCAGCATAGCTGGCTGGGGCATGCTGGGAGTTGTAGGCCTTTTTCCTGTCTAAATATGCATAGGATTGCGCCCTAACAGACGTCTGAAGTATGGCTAGCCAGTACATTATGGCTGAATTTGCTAAGCGGTCCAGTCAGTATGCTGGAGCAATCTTTCCTCACCCTGGTGCCCACCTGAGGGTGTCGGTCTACAGTTCCCATCATCAGCCATGATTGTCAATGGTCATTCTGGTTGGAGTGATGGGAGTTGTAGTCCAACACTTCTGGAGGGTACCGGGTTGGGGAAGGCTGTGGCAGAGTATATCCAAAGCTGCATTAAATATGAGGTTAAATGTAGTGTAGAGTAAAGGGCCCTTAGTGTTCTATGAGTGAATCTGCAGAGGGTATCCCTATTTACGTACTCAGATGTATATTTCACCTTCGGGCTAGGCTAAAGAAATATTTCTACATTTAAATTTTTTAAAAGAGTTAACAGAAGACTGAAAAATCCTTGTTTCCTCAAGGAACACTATATGTAAAAAAAAATAAATAAATTAAAAAAGGATGGAGGGGTGATAATGGAATTAAAAGTGAGAAAAACAAAATTTATTCCAGGCAGTCATCCTGTGCAAAGAATTTCAGTCCCCCTGTCAAGGTTCCGCTACTGCAGGGACCCCTTGATCTGCCCTTTGGAAGATCTCCACCTCTTCTCAAAGCCCCTCCCGTTCCAGGAGATCAAATCCTTTGCCTGCTTCCAGTAGCATGGGTGTAGGCTTTTAGACGTGGTGAATAAGTCACTCCAAACTCTCAGGGTACACAACAACACTTTACTTATTATATTAGGGTAATTACTTAATAGAGTGGTTATAATTCAAAAGCAAGTATGATAAAATCAAACAAACAAACAATCCAAGGTTCTCTAGTTTAACTTCAGACTACCTATCTCCTCTGCAACTAGTCTCTCTCTCTCTCTCTCTCTCTCTCTCTCTCTCTCTCTCTGCTTCTGCTTCTGCTTCTGCTTCTTCTCTGCAGCTAGCTCTCTCTACAGCTTGCTGACCACACCCCACACATATATAGCCTTCCCAGGAATGGAAGGTTATAATCATGTGACTTTGAACAGGAGATATAATTCCTAACTTCTATTGGGTGAACTAAAACTCTCAAACTCCCCCTCCCATCCTGGAGTGTTTGGGCCTTCAGGCTTCAACTAATCTAGGGAAGTGTTTGGGCCTTCAGGCTTCAACAAACTTAAGCCTGAGTAGGCCTCAATCCTTTACACCCCCAAACCACATTTTGTGTATAAGCCATGGGAGCCTATCCTGCTCCTTTTGCTGGATTCCTTTAAAATCCCATTTTTCACAATAAAATGGCAATTTGCTTACCATACAGCAGGAAAGAAGAGGGCAGGATTCCAGTTACGAGGCTAAAATAACTCACAATTACCTGGCCGTGTCATGCGAACCAGGTCATTGTAAACCCATGCTGAGGTGTGGATTTAGTGGGATGCTGTAGCTTGCCTGCTTTCTGTAGGATTGCCTGACCTGTTCTATGCAGAGGGAAGGGTGTGGCATGTGAATCATACCTGCATAGGTCACCAAAATATGGGTTGCCATATGCCATAGGACTGCCATTGCTGTTTATTCAAGCAAAGTTTGTCATGCATGTGGGGCAGTGACCTCATGTTGTCCTATAAAAAAATATTTGAGAACGGTGTTGTCATCTGTGGGGAATACTTATAGCTTTTGTCCTGTGAGCAGTTACCTGTCATTAGTGCATAATGGTGTGTACATAGAAGCATAGAACAGTAGAGTCGGAAGGGGCCTATAAGGCCATCGAGTCCAACCCCCTGCTCAATGCAGGAGAACAGATGTGGGCAGCCCAGGCAGTCACCCATCCAAGCACTGACCCGGCTCATACCTGCTTAGCTTCAGCATGTGGCCTGCATTATGTGATCTCAACGCCAGTCAGTCAGTCAGGCGATCACTCGTGATCGAGTAAGATTGTCTTCCAGGATAAAAAAAAAAAAAGAAAATTTACAAAAAGGAGATTTTAAAAGGAGGAAAATTCTAAAGAAAATTGTGTAGACTCTAGCGATGGGTCCGTAAGTGACTGTGGAGGCCAATTCTAGATCCACACAGCTTCCCACAGTGAGGACACAGGTTACCAGATGGAAGATGGTCTTGTAAAGGATTCATTTGACGTGCTTTTCGTTTAGCACGTTTCTCCCTTTCACCTTGCACTCGAGCTTCTTCAAAGTCCATAGAACCTTTGTGAAAGGCCAACCTCCAGTTAGATTGTTCATGGGCCAGAGCTTCCCAATTTTTGATGTTTATATTGCATTTTTTTAGATTAGCCTTAAGAACATCTTTAAACCTCCTATATTGACCACCGATATTCCGCTTTCCATCCTTGAGTTGGGAATAAAGGAACTGCTTTGGGAGACGGCAGTCAGGCATTCGAACAACATGACCGGTCCACTGAAGTTGGCGTTGAAGGATCATTTTTTCAACGCTAGTATTTATTTATTTATTATATTTATACCCCGCCTTTTTTCCTGCAAGGAACCCAATGTGGCTTACATAATCCTCCTCCTCTCCATTTTATCCTCACAACAACCCTGTGAGGTAGGTTAGGCTGAGAGCCAGTGACTGGCCCAAAGTCACCCAGTGAGTTTCATGGCCGAGTGGGGACTAGAACCCGGATCTCCCGGGTCCCAGTCCAACACTCTCACCACTACGCCACTTTGCTTCTTCCAGTACACTGACATTTGTTCGCCTATCTTCCCAAGTAATTCGCAGGATTTTCCGGAGGCAACGTTGATGAAATCTTTCAAGGAGTTGGAGGTGACGTTTATAGTTAGTCCATGTTTCGCAGGCATACAATAAAGTTGCTAATACAATGGCTTCATAAACCAGTGTTTTGGTCTTCTTACAAATATCCCGATCCTCGAACACTCTTATGTTTCATTCGAGAAAACGCGGCACTTGCGGAGCTCAGACGATGCTGGATTTCACTGTCGATGTTAGCTGTAACAGAAAGATAGCTGCCAAGATAGAGAAAATGATCGACATTTTCCAGTATTGTCCCGCCAAGCTGGATAGATGGCATCACCAAAGGGTTAGCTTGCACTTGCTGATGAAGCACTTTGGTTTTTTTGATGTTAAGTGAGAGACCAAGTTTTCCGTATGCTTCTGCAAAAGCATTTAGGATAGTTTGGAGATCATCCTCTGAATGTGCGGAGACCACATTATCATCAGCATACTGAAGTTCCACAACGGAGGTTGTAATTACCTTACCTTTTGCTTTCAGCCTGCTGAGATTAAAAAGCTTTCCATCTGTTCGATATATAATTCCCACACCAGTGGGAAGTTTCCCCTCGACAAGATGTAAAATCATGGCGATGAAAATGGCAAATAATGTTGGGTTGATAACACATCCCTGTTTAACACCTGATCCCACTTTAAATGGAGCACCATGAGAGCCGTTGTTGTCCAAGACCGTAGCCATCATGTTGTCATGGAGAAGTCGCAAGATGTTCACAAATTTATTGGGGCATCCAATTTTCATAAGGATAGTCCAGAGAACTGTTCGGTCTACAGTATCAAAGGCCTTAGCAAGATCAATAAATGCCATATAAAGGGGTTGATTTTGCTCCCGGCATTTTTCTTGGTGCAATAAAAATCATGTCTACTGTCCCTCTAGAGGGGCGGAAACCATATTGAGATTCAGGGAGGATCTCTTCTGAAATAGATAGAAGACGGTTTGCGAGAATCCTGGCAAATATTTTACCTGCGGTAGCTAAGAAAAAAATGTCCCGATAGTTGCCACAGTCTGTTCTATCACCTTTCTTAAAGAGGGTGATAATTATGGCATCCCTGAAGTCTTCTGGGATCTCTTCTCTTATCCAGATTTTTTTGATGAGTTTATGAAGATGTTGTACAAGTCTCAACGCCACCTGCATGGTGAACTTCATCAGGACTCAGCTGTAGGATCTGCTTTTAGTGGAAGGGCTCTGACTTAGGGTAAGCCATAATGAAGTGCAACTTGCCCCGCTACTGTATTCCACAAGGACCAGAGTTGGCCCAAGACATTTTGCTGCCTGAGATGTAACAGGAAATGTTGTTCCTTCCCCCTGCCCACCCCCTAGTCAAGATGCATAGCACCCAAGGCCAGTCAACTTATTTTTGCATCTGAGGAAGAAAACCCCACAAATGCATCTCCCCTCCGCCGGCAGTATAAATACAACAATTTTAAAAAAATTAAATAACCAACAATTTGGTGCCCTTTCATGACACCCAAGATCAGCTGCCTGAGGCAGCCAGCCCACTCTGCCTATTGGTTGGGCCAGCCCCGCCAGGGAAAATAAACCTCTGGGAATATCTGGAGAGAGATGGCTCTGGGACAGAGGAGAGGTTTCTAGAAGGCTTGACCCAAGGCACCTCTCTTCTTAGAAATGAAACATATAGTGTGACCGTAAGTAACAGTGTGATGTTGGCAGCACTTTTCTTCTCAGGGCATAAACATCCCATCATGGCTCCAAGCCTGGAATTGAAACTGTGGATACAAATAATAGGCTGATATGTATGTTGCACTGCCATTGGCATGGGGAACAGCAGTGTTGGTTGGCACACAATTCATCGAGCCCATGGATTTCCTCTTGTCCTGAGCGATGTGGTATACCACTGACTCCTTTCTTCTTCTTCTTGCTGTGCTGAAGCACCAGGATGTGTTGCTGCGATGTAAATGACTTTCTATTAAACCCTCCTCAGCAAGGAGGACCCGGAAACAAGGTTTGAATGCCAGCTGATCTTCATTTGATTCCCAGACTCTTTTATTTACCACTTTTTTCCTTCCACTCACTTGACCTTCGTCCAGTTATGGGGCCACTTTGCACAATTAAACAGCCTCATGACCGGACTGTTTATTTAAGCCATGATGGGTTGCTGCACATGTGGGTGCGTGCGGGCAACCATTTTGAATAGTCAAGCCACAGCTTGTCATGTTGTCTGAACCCAGGTGGTGGGGGTTGTGCGAGGGTTAAACAACCCTCACATAACCCATGGCCTGTGCTAGGGTTATGCAAGGGCTGTTTAACCCTTGCACAACCCCCGCCGCCTGGGTTTGGACAACACAACAACCTGCAGCTTGAATATTCAAAATCTGTCCGGCAAGCACCAGCACCCGTTGCAGCTCAGCATGCCTTAAACAAGCCATAGTGGGCAGCAGTGATTGTACGAACCAGGTCGTTATCTCTCAGCCTAATCTACCTCACAGGTTTATTGGAGAGCTGTCTTGAGCTCTTTGGGGGAAAAGGCAAAGTATAAATGTGATAAAGATAGTGGACCTGTTCACATGTAATGCTAAGCCTGTACTGCTGTTCACATGGGTTAATTAACCTGTGGGGCTTCGTAGTGCGTGCTGGCCACCATTTTGAATATGTGGGCCACGGTGGGCGGGTGCCGTGGCTTGTTGTGTCATGTGAACCTGGCCATCATGGGTTATGTGAGGGTTAAACAACCCAGCGGTTGTTCTAGGGTTATATTCAAAATGGCGGCCAGCATGCACCATAAACCACGAGATTGGAGGCTTCCGCCTAATGGGGGCGCAACGCATAGGATTGTGCCCTAACTTGTTTATTACAGTGAACTGGATCCCACTTCTTCAGGGCGGGTTGAGGGTGGCCATTTTGGCAGGATGTATCATGTCAGGTCCAAAAAACATGTCACTCTAGCACACATCACGGTACATATACAGCTGTTCCCTCCTGTGGCTCGGTGTGTGAGCTGGAATGCATGCAGCAGTGTGGGAGAAGCAAACAGGAGTGCTCCTAATGTCATAGTTGGGCCATCCCAGCAATGCTCTTGCTCCTGGCCAGGCAATGGCATCTCACAAATCCCTGCTGTTGGGGCCGATTTGGGTACCCCATGCGGTAGATTGGCCACCCATGCACTAGACGTGGTGCAGAAAAATGACCATGTAGAATTCAAATCTGAAAACCGAGTTCGGGCATGAAAGAGGGCAGTTTTAGAATGGATGGAGAAATTGTTTAACTTACCAATGTTTCTTAAATATCAGAGACCCTAATCCGCAACATCATTTTAGCCTATTCATGGGTTTAGACGACCAGTGCCACTTAAATCAACAGGCATGAGCTGGTTTAAATCCCAGAACTTCCATTGAATTGAGCCTGCAAAGATCTAGTTTCTTTTTAGCTATAAATTATCTACATTGTGAGATCAAAACCGTTGCAGTGACAATGCCTGTGTTGCAGCACTTTTAGATGTGGCCTATTTCTGAGCAACACTAAACATCTCGAGTCCCCAGCACCTCCCAAAATTAGGCCACGTATGTAGGTAGCTATCATTACCTAGCCTGATGGTTTTGGCCTTGGGAATTCCCCCCCCCCCTTTCTATCTCTCATCAGATTCAAAGTTTTTACAGCACACACTGGGGCTTCCTTGCTGTTTCTGAGTGCTTGACTGCAGACGGGAGGGGGTTTACCTTCTTCTAGTGCAGTACAGAAGAAAGAAGATGGCCACCCTCTGGCTAATACAGCCTTTGCTGTCTCTTGATTTTGTACAATCTTGTAGATTAGACAAGATGACAAAAGATATTATTGAATAACTCTGCCATAGGAACTTGCTTCTATCTTCCTGCAAATAATTATAAAGTTCCATCAAAGTACATTGCACTTTACAAGTCTTTATTTTAAAAAGCAAATAAAGAAGTAAAAGTTTTAACTACGGTATCTAAAACTCTGCGCAGGGAAAGGCCGAGACAAAATCGGGCTGCTGCCATCGAATAAATGCCACGTATTATGATTATCTGCACTTTTTGAAGGTTCAAAAAGTTTCACATTCATTATTTCAATAATTATTACCATAACCAAGTAAGGTAGAGCAGTATTATCCCCATATTACAGATGAGTTATCTTTATAATCATGTTTGTGGTGTGACACACCCTGTTGGTGAAATCAGGAAACACAGTTCTTACAACTATGAGGATTGGGCTCTTGAGGACTAACACCAGGCCCAGCGGAGGAAGGACTTGGCCAGAGCTGGGAGGAGAGCAGCAGAGCATGCTGGAAGTGGTTCCACCAACCACACCAGCATCCCAAATATGGCTTTAGCAGCTGTTGCTCTGTGCCTGTGCCCTAAAGCTCCTTCTTTATGGCTAGGCACCACTGGCCATTTCTTTTCAGTGCCAGAACCTATTTGCTTGACCTGGATGCTGTTGGGGCCGGTGTGCCGCTACCACTGGACTTTGGGCAAGTATACCTCACCAGGCTGACTTCCTAATGTTCCTGGCACTGACGGCCAAGTTCAGGAGAAGCCTCAATAGGGTGGCCACTTACTCATTGCCAAAAAAGAGGAAATGCATCACCACAAAAGAGGACGTTGATTTGCATAAAATTTGTATGTGCTAATACACACACACTATACAGAGAGAGAGAGAGAGAGAGAGAAATAAATACTATAATTAAAAGAGAAAGTTGTGGTTAGAGTGTTGGACTGGGCCTCGGGAGACCCAGGTTCGAGTCCTCCCTCAGCCATGAAGCTCACTTTGGGCCAGTCATGGACTCTCAGCCTAACCTACCTCACAGGATCGTTGTGAGGATAAAGTGGAGAGGAGGAGGAGGGCCAAGGCAGCTTCCATGGTGGTCCTCTCCATTTTTATCCTCACAACGACCCTGTGAAGTAGGTTAGGCTGAGAGTCAATGACTGGCTCAGTCACCCAATAGATTCAAGTGGGGCCTAGAACCCGGATCTCCCAAGTCCCAGTCCAATATCTAACCCAGTCTTTCCCAACCTGGTGCCCGCCAGATGTGTGGGACTACAACTCCCAGTATCCGCCAGCCACAGGCTGGCCCCGTCTCCCTCCTTATTTCTCTACACCCCATTGCTTGAAGTCTCTTTCCCCCCAGTCCATTCATTTCTGGTATCAGGGCTTGGCTGGATGGGAAGGGAATCAAAGCAGCAAAGCAGGAGGCGGCTAGATAAGGGAGGGGCAGGGTGCGCTCCCATCCCCCTTTGTGCTCCATTTAGTGATGAAAGCAGACCTTGCCCCATGCCCCCCTATAGCAGTTCCTGTGTTTTATAACATAAAACAGTTAAAGTATCAACGATTGGGTGGACCAGTGGTAATTAATTGAGAGCCAGTGTGGCGTAGTGGTTAGAGTGTTGGACTGAGACTCGGGAGATCCAGGTTCTAGTCCTCACTCAGCCATGAAGTTCACTGGGTGACTTTGGCCAGTCACAGACTCTCAGCATAACCTACCTCACAGGGCTGTTATTTCATTTATTTCATATCTATACCGCCCCACAGCCAAAGCTCTCTGGGCGGTTCACAATCTATATATATATATAAAAGAAGGTGTCCTGACTGACTGATTTTGACTGACTCATCAACGCCCAGCTCAAACCGTTTAATCTAGGAACGTGAAATTTTGAAGGGACATTGCTTTTATGACGTAGACCCCCCACTAAGGAAAGATTTTTGGAAATTCCGTACCTAAGGGGGTGAAAAAGGGGGGGAAATCGTCCCTCTCATATCCTATGGGCAAAACAACAGGGGAACAGTTATGCAAATCGCCCTCACCTCATAATTGCTGCAGGAGCCAATAGGAGCAGTTATGCAAATAGCCCATACGCCACTTAGAATGTTCATATGAATTCCTGCAGGGGCCAATAGGGGTGGGTATGCCAAATCTCCCCTAGGCCATTTAGAATGTTCTCTGAGGGGGTGAAAAGGGAGGGAAAGTTTTTAAATGACTGACTGTTGTGTGTGGGGCGTCGTCGCATAGGCTCCATCACGTTTTGACGGATCTACCCCAAACTTGGCACGGTCACTCTTCATCACCTATAGGCTCTCAGGATTGACCTGATTTTTCTTTAAGATCAGATATTTCTGTCAGAAAAGTTTTCTGCTGCCAGTACCCAGCCTAAAATTACACTTTCAGTCAGAGACACTGTATCTTTTCCATTGTACCAAATCCTAAAATCCATTCGAGTGTAGCCACGGGCAACAGAGCTTGTTTATACATAAAAACAACAGTAAAACATACAATATAGTTAAAAAGATTAAAAACCAAATTTAAAAGCACAGTTAAAATGACAATACAAAAGTTAATAAAACTAAGCCTACAGGTGACAATCCTCCCCCCCTTAGAAAAAGGGTGGGAACGGTTACAAGAGCTGGGATTGTTATGAGGACAAAAGTGGAGAGGGGGATTATGAAAGCCTTCTTGGGTTCCTTGCAGGAAAAAAGGCAGGATATAAATATGATAAATAAATGAAATAAATAAATGAAATAAATATTTAGCAGCCTATTTTCATGTGGATAACAAATTAGGTGTACGGTAACTATTTTTTTGCCTATCTTGGTGCCCGTATTCAAGAAAGCTGTCCAAATTAAAACAAATTGTACTTTGAGTTAATTTGGGTCCGTAGATGCTTTAGAAAAAAGAAAAGCTTATTTTCCACACTGATCAGTTCCTAAAATTGGAAGCTTTGTCCCCATTCTGTGTAGATTTGACTTTGTTGTCCAGAAACACATTTGATGGCCGCATTCTGTCTAAAAATGGTGGATTTCTTTTCTGCAGTTTAAGATTCTGCTGTATCCAGTCCTGAATGTGTTGCATCCCACAGTTTTCATTAGCACTGTTTGCTGTGGTTCTGAAAGAGGTCCCGGAGTTGTGGGCTCTGAGCCCCTTTGTATCCCCATCAAAGGTCCAGCTATTTTCTAAGCTTTTCTGTTAGACTTCCATCACAGAGCTACAACAAGCACATAAGGAACTACCGGTAATTAGTCTGTGGAGGGAAAAGTAAAGAAATAATTGATCTGAACATTTTGTGCAGTTCAAGGAGGCAGTATGACAATGTTACTTGCTTTGTTATCTCGTACTTCTGCACCTAAAATGGAGGATATTTAAAGGGTAGGAGTTTAGATTTTACACTCTCGCTATCAAAAAGTATAATTTGTGTTATGCAAGTAGCAATTTAACAGGATAATGGCTGAACTTCCTGTTAGAAGAAAATGATCTAATGTAGCACTCTGATTGGATTATCCGTTCAATGTAGGTGACATTGTTGTGGATCCAGAGAACCACTGGCAGAAGGGCTGGGACTTCACCACCCCTCCTCTCCTGACAGCCCCTTGAAAAGTCTCTTCTGTGAGCTGGGGGGTTCCTCCAGGATGGAGCAGGCTGTATGGTGGGAGGCTGAGGGAGAAAGGTGATCGCCAGTAATCTGGCAGAGGCATCCTCCATCAGTGGGACAGAGACATCTTCTATGAGCAGCATCATGAGAAGGTGCCTCTGCCCAGTTTTTGGCAATCCCACCCCCTCTTTCTTCCTCACTCCGCACACCACAGGCCCACCCCATTCATAGATTTCATAGATCATAGAGTTGGAAGGAGCCTACAAGGCTATCGAGTCCAACCCCCTGCTCAATGCAGGAAACTAGACTTTCAGAGAAGCTTGGCAGGGAGCCCTGGGTGGGGGAAGGGGAGGCATGAACGTCAACTTCCTACAGCACTTCTCAGCATCCAAGCTATTGACTGGGTTCAGGCAACATGCTAACCCACACTCAAGGGTTGAGTGTGGGTTGTCGTTGAACTTTGGGTTATTGTTGAACCGTGGGCTATTGTGTTGTCTGAACCTAGCTGAGATAACAAGCCATGGTGAACAACCCACAGTTCACAGTCCAACAACAAACCTTGGGTTCTCTTCATGGGTTGTTCATGGTTAACAAGCCATGGCTTGTCAGGGATGGGGACTCGGACTCGAGGACTCGACTCGTGAGTCGGACTGAGTCCCCCCTCTGACTCGACTCGGACTCGAGTCCCAATATTTTTAATGGGACTCGAGACTCGACTCGGGACTCGAGACCAAGGACTCGTCAACATCCCTGGGCTGTTGACGAGTGTTCTGGCTGTGCCAGAAGGAGCGCGATCACCGGTGAAGAGCGCATGGAAGCGAGGTGCGCCGCTGCTCGGCCACTATGGACAGCTACCAGGAGCACAGCCCCAACGATGTGTTGAGATTTATTTTGATTGATGTGTTGTTGTGGGGGGTTTGGGTTATGGTCAGACATTTTGGGTTTGGCTGCCTCTGCCTGCCTGTTTGGGGTTCCCAGCCTCCTCTGCCTGCCTGGTCTCTTCTTGACCTGTTCAACAGTTGAATTGTCCAAGACAAAGGCCTCTGCCTGCCTGCTTTGGGGTTCCCTGCCTCCTCTGCCTGCCTGGTTATTTTGGGTTTGTCTGCCTGGTCTGTTCTTGCCAAAATCAGTTGCAGAGTTTTGAAATAAAAAGGCACACTTGTGCCTAGAATTTATTTAAGCCACACATCTGAAGTAGCCTTATTTTGTTGGGGGGAAACCCCATTGATTTTAATAGGGACTCGTGGAGTCAGTTTTGGGAGTGACTCAGGACTCGTGACTCGTGAGTCACCATTTTGGACCAAGGACTCGGACTCGAGTCCAAAGACTCGTGACTCAACTCGTGACTCGAGACCAAGGACTCTTCAACATCCCTGTGGCTTGTTAGCACAGCTGGGTTCAGACAACACGATAACCCACGGTTCAACAGCAACCCACACTCAACCCTTGAGTGTGGGTTATCGTGTTGTCTGAACCAAGTCATTGGCTGAAGGATATTGAGAGTCAACAATCTTTGGTCATCCTTGAATCTCTTATAGAAGTGGTGGGGAACCTCAGGTCTGGGGCCCAATGTGGCCCTCTGGGGTTTCCCAGTCAGCCCCACTGCTTCCCCCCAACCACCAACTGTTTGGTGGTTTCCTTGCTTTTGTGCATCCCCCCCCCCCCTTTCTAAAAGGTTGAAAGGCTCCTAAGGCTTAGCTACTGGAAGGAAGAACTTTAAGCTACAATAGGCTGGTGTGTGTGTGAGTGTGTATATATATATATATAGTTTTTGAGGCACCCCTTTTGCCTTTGGCCCCCATCCGCCACTGAAATGTGAGCCCCGAGAGCTTCTCCAAAATTGAACTGAAAGAGGTTCCTTGTCCCTGTCTTATAAAGAAGTGTCCTTGAGGGTAGCCCCACAATGATGGCATTCCCTCACCTTGGAGACTTGGCAAAGTCTGAACCTGAGCATCGCATCGTGCGGCAGCGTTGTCCTATCTTTTCGTTGGAGCTGGTGTAGAGTGGCTGTGGAGGGAGGCACAGTGGGAAGGATGCACGTTGATAGATACATTTGGATAACTTAAAAACACTCATGTAATGGGTTAGATCCGGAACTAGGCATGCACAACTGGGCTGGCAGAAGTGGATTTCCTTCCCTGTCCAGCCCCCTGAAACTGCTACATAGAGAGTAGGGCCCCCCTGCTGAATGGGGTGTGATGCGGGGAAGGAGAGGAGCGATCCCCCCCAATTGGGCAGAGGCATCTACTGCGCGTGGAGCCCTTTCTGTCCATGGAAGACAGATCCTGGATCCAACCCAATGTAATTTTAATCTACCTGAAGCCTTAGGAATTGGGCACAGTAGATGCCACCCCACCCCCATTTTGCTATCTAAGAAGTGCACATACTGCTTTACTTTAGGAACAGCACATTTTGACATTTAAATGTGGCAAAATTGCCATATTCTTGAGCTCCGGTGTAGCAGAATTTTTCTTGCCCTGTTTCCCCCCCCTTGCTTTTTAAACTATCTATAGTGTTCTGCCACCTACGAAAATGCAATTGTGAAAGCTAAAAGGCCTGAGATCTGTGCCAGCAAGATAAGAAAGGAACATGTAGCTTTCACAAGGGAGTGTCAGCTTCTTTAAACTGATATAGTGTGCTCTTGATAGCACTTTATGGCTTACTCAGTTTGGACACACTGTTCTGGGATGATCTCTTTGGCATTGTCTGTTCCAAGTAAGTTCTTAGGGGGGGGGGGATTCTGAAGTCATGGACATAGGCTGAACTCTTTCTCCCCCCCCCCCCCCAACACACATTCCCATTATGATGACATATAGGGGTGCTTGTTTTTCCAGTTCTTCAGCGGAGCTGGGAGGAGAAAGGTACAAGGAAGTCCTTTTGCAATAAATTGGAGAATTCCCACAATTATTATGCAAAATAATTGATAATGGAGTGTAAAAGAAAGAAAGGGACTAATTCCACAGACACTCAGTATAAGAAAGTGAGAACTTCACTGGAATCGGGGTAGCAACAATTGTAGCTCCTACCTGGACAAAACAAAGGGCCAAACTAGTTGAGATATTGTGTAAATGCAAATAGCGTGCACATTTTTTGTTTGTAAATATCAGCCTGAGCAGCCTTGTACTAAGGGTGTGTGTGTGTGTGTGACAGTGACAGGAGGAGGGGGAGTTTAACTCTTTCTCTTTTTGCCACAGTCCACAAGAAAATCACCTCCCAGAAGCTGGTATTTGCATTTCTTGGGAAGGTTGCATTGGCACCAGTGGAAATGCAATTAGCAGCTTCAGAGAGGAGATTTTTCTTCTAGATTGTGGCAGGGGGAGAGAGAATTAAGCTCCCCCTCCTCACCTTTCCCCAACTTTGTTCCATAGCCTGCTCAGGCTTCCCCAGGGCTGCTATTTACACAACAAAAAGCATGCATTGCAATGTTAGTTGCATTGACGCAATTAACATCAAGTCTAGTTTCAATGAGGATGAAAGTGACACTAGATAAGATCAGCTCCAGTATGGTGCTGCTGTGAGAGGCAGAGTATGCAGGAGGAGAAGGAGGCGGCTAAAGATGGATTTCCACAGATACCGTACACTCTTCCAGTTCTGAGCAAAACCTGAGAAATTTGAGGCTGCTGGAAGAGGATTTGAACTGGATAATCTGGCAGCCCTACGGGGCTGTCTTAAAACTCTCACATACCTCAACAGGAGAATGTCACCAAATTCCCATTAGCCCACAATGGATGCTCTTTGCAATATAACAGAGAAAATAACTTGAGCATTTGGCATATGCCTACATGTTCACTTGTGGCTTGTCTGCGACATTTTTATATGTGCTGGAGGGAGGAAATGAAACACTCTGCTCTGGTGCCAAGGTGGCTGACACGGGGCATGCTAGGCCTGTCTCCTGTCACCCCACATTGGGTTGGGTTGCATGATTGGTGGGGCTGCTGTGTGCGCTGGTGGCCATTTTGAATAGCCAACGCCCAGCCATAGCTTGTTGTGAGAACCCAGGTGTTGGGTTTTGTGAGGGTTGTTTTCCCCCTCACAGACACAACATGCTGCAGCTGGGCGTTGAATATGCAAGTCCCGCCTGGCGCACACACTAGCCCATGGTGTGCTGTTTTGGTCGTGCAAACTGGGTTAATGACTGGGAAGGAATGCGGGCTTGGTCAAGAAAGAGTTCATCTACCTGCAATCCCAAGCCAAGGTACAGAACTGCAATAAGCCTCAGTCAGGGCTGGCATTAGCAGTTGACCACCTTGAGTACCCTACCCTTTCCTTGGTACAAAGGTGGGGTGCTAATCAAATAAATACGTAAATAAAAAACAAACAAACTGACCTTCTTGGACAGCTGGCAGAGCCCATTGCTGTTATGTCTGCATTTGAGGCTCCCTTCTGGTGAGCACTGCTCCATTTATGCTTCCTATAATGCCCCAGAATGCTCCAATGTAGTGTTCTTCTGGAGCATTGTGGGAAATTTAAATGGTGAATCCAAGATGCCAGAGCACTCATGGGATTGCTACTGCCAAGCAAGCCCACCAAGCAGGAGTGTTAGTCTAGGCCTGGGCGCATGCGGCCTTGGCCCTGAATCTGTTCTCCAAGACCACCAATCTCTTCCACAGAACTCTTGTCTTGAGCATCCATTCGTGCTAATGGAAGGGATTTCTGCCCCTCATCTTAATTGCTGTGCAGGAGGGCAGTTTTCAAGGGGGATTGCAGCTGGGGAGGGAAGGAGTAACTCTCCACTTCCCACATGCTGCACACCCTCCCCCCACAGACACAATCCTCCTCTACATTTATTTATTTAATACATTTTTATACCGCCCAATAGCCAAAGCTCTCTGGGCAGTTTACAACAGTTAAAATCATAAAATACAATATAAAATATAAAATATAAAACCACAGATTAAAAACAAACAGCAGAGCTAGCAGCAGCAGTTACAATAATGGAATTAAAAACAACTACAAGATTAAAATGATTTAAATGCCTGGGAGAACAAAAAGGTCTCATTAAGCTTGGGGGGGGACTTTTTCCATTGGGTTCAGATGATCTAGGTCAAAGTGCAAATTAATCGAAATTTTTTTTTTTAGATGCTTTGGATGAGAAATGAATTGGCTGGCTTTGTCTCTTGTGAAATTTAAATAAATCCTAGTAATTATTTCTAAATTTGCATATTTAGATATAAATTAGCATATTATATTATTATTAATTATATTTATGTAGGGATGTCACCAGGTATTGGCAAACCATGCCTCGGTGAATCACTACATCTCTGTGGACTTCTAGAATATTGGCAAACCATGTTCCGGTAAATCTCACTCTCCCCACCCTGATAAGGAACTAAGTGAACAATGCAGGCATGGACTTTGATGCAGAACCGATCACAATAGCTCTGGCTAGTTAGCACGTACTGATACTTAATCAACACGTAGTACATTCCAATCATGCTTTGCCTTCTGTATAAATACGGCTCACTGGTTAGAATAAAGGTGAACTTCTTCACCATCTCATTGCTTCGTGTATTTCATTCATCTCCTCTGAGATCCCACAGCTGGTGACCCCGACGTGATCACAGCATCCCGCTTGCCTCGACTGGAACAGTCCGTGTATACTCAGCTCGTCTCCCGGTAAGTATGGGAACAACTCTTTCACGCAAAGAGCAGCATGTGCAGGAATTGCTACAGTTAGTGCATCAGAATGGCGAAGGACTGATATCTGTGAAAGAAGTTAGGGAGCTTATGGATAGAGTAGCGGCAACCATGCCATGGTACCCAGAAAAGGGGTCCTTAAGTCTCTCAGATTGGGAAAAAATTGGAGTCACCCTGCGGGAAGAACCCCGTGCAGAAATGCCTTATCTTCTCACTTGGCAAAAGATATATAAGGCCTTAATATTACTTATACATAATCATCCTCCTCTTCCTCCCCCTCTTCATTTTATCTTCACGACAACCCTGTGATGTAGGTTAGGCTGAGAGTCAGTGACTGGCCCAAAGTCCCCCAGTGAACCATGGCCAAGTGGGAACTAGAACCCGTATCTCCTGAGTCCCAGTCCAGCACTCTAACCACTACGCCACACTGCAGATTTTTGTCCTATGGGCCTGGGCACCAAATCTTTTTAGGTGCCTAGTAATGCCTTCGCCACCAAGGCTCAGAAGGGACGCCCACTGACACACGAGGGGGGCCAACAGAGGACATGATCCCAGAGACTCCCACAGATCTGGAACCGATCTTGGCTTCAGTCCAGTGCTACAGTGAACCATTTATTTCGGGCCTTTTGCTCAACAGAAACTACTTTGCTGCAGGATGAAGTATGCAAACAATACGTGAAGTTTTCCTGTAAAGAACAAGCATACTGCTGTGTGAACCGGGCTGACCTTGCATCCCTCTAGAAGCTGCTAACGGGCTATGTGGAGGAAAGGTTTTGATCATTATTTTTTTTCATTTTGTACTTTCCTATTTAAAAGACGTAGACCTTTTGATTTGTGAGAGTACTTCAAAGCCATCCATTGTTAAGAGAGCCAGCAAGCAGCAACATTCGCTGAAATGTCAGCCATACTCATTTTATTGTAAGGGCTAGTTTCCTTGTTACATTGGAATACGGTCCTGCGCACCACATTAGTGTCCACGGAAGTAACCTTATGTCTTGGAATATGAGAGATCATGGGTGTGCCATGGCAGAGATCTGTGGTATCACAAGTTCACACATTACATTGCTCCCACAAAGGACTCCCTGTCCGGGGAAACACACACACCATCCACTGGTCATATGAAATGAAATCAGCCTTCCTCTCAGTGTCTTTGTGGAGAAAGCCTGAGCACACACACAGTGACATGAACCCTGACACAGTTTCCCCTTGGTAACCACACATAGTTCCCCCTTGGCAACCCCTGTCTGTATAATCCCCACCCGGGGGACAGGAGATACAAGTTTGGCCAGATAGGTAATACGTGACTCCATTTACATACCCTCAGTGGGGCACATCTACTGAATCCACAAGAAGAAGCATGGACCATCAGGAAGTGAAGGGCAGTCTCAAAGAGCTGCAAAGTATTCTCTAAATCCAAAGGCGCCACCTTTTCCTGGGCAGGAATAAGCCTACCTGATCAGCAAGGGGCGGGGAGGGGGAAGATGGGGGTAGAAAACCCCTCAGCCAACCCGAATCTGGTTGTTGGGAACACGGGCGAGCTAGCTTTGATTAACATGAAGATTCTGCCCAAGATAATTTTTTTATTTAGGATGTTACCAATCAGGATATCAGAAAAGGAACTTAAAGAATGGCAAACAATTATTAACATATATTGTAATGGAGGGGAAAAATCTAGGATTACCAAGACAAGATGGTACAAAGCGCAAAAAATAGGGGGTCTTGGTCTTCCAAATTTAAAGTGGTACTATATAGCTAATCAATTAAGACATACTGTGGATATTATAGCATGACCTAAAGAAATAATGTGGTTGGAGTTGGAAACACATGAATTATGGAATACTTTGGAGAACATTTTATTCATTTAAAATAATAATAAAACGATAAAAAGAATCAACAACCCCTTCTTAAGACGTATGTAAGAGATTTGGAGTAGTACGAGGAATATATTTATCAGGGATATCTCCATTAATTCCGGTGGTGGTTATAAATGATTTTACTGAAAATTTAAGATTGGATTTGGAGGGTATATTAAGAAAAGAAAGGGTTATCAGATTAATGGAATGGATGGAAAAGATGGAGACTAGAGACCAAATAATGGAAATTGTTGGAAGAAGAAGAATATCATGGTTAAATTTACTGCAGTTAGAACAGTGGTTGAAGAAGCTGAAAAGGAGAACCGACTATGTGAGGGAGTTAACTAAATTTGAAACGATCGTCATGTCCAGAGATGGTTTAGAAGGGAACACGTCAACAAGAGGTATAACAAGGGATTTATATAGATTGATTCAAAAAGCTGAAGAACAAGATGACCAGCTAAAGACAGTATGGGATACGGAATTTGAGGGGGAGACTTCGAAGGTGGGCTGGAACAATATATGGGATAGACATATTCTGAAAGTTATGTCGGTAAGGATAAAGGAGAATTTCTATAAACTAATTTGGAGATGGTACTTAACTCCAGTAAGATTAAATAGAATAGATAATAATTGCTCCGCACTTTGTTGGAGAGGATGTCAGGAAAAAGAGACATATGCTCATATGGGTGGAGTTGTAAAAATGTACTGTTTTTTTGGCAAGAGGTTTTTAAGAAAATATCAGAAATTATTGGTATTAACCTAGAGGTCTGTCCAAAATTAGCATTGTTATCAATAACGGAGAAAGTTATTTGTGACCAAAATACGAAGGAATTAATTGTAAACTTGTTAACTGCAGCGAGGCTAATGATAGCGAGAAAACAGAAAGTACAACATGTCTTTTTAATTACTGATTTGTATAAGGAAGTATGGGATATAGCCCTAAACCATAAATTAACCTGTAGTATCAAATGCAAAAAGGGACAGTTAAAGAAAAATAAATTTATGGATATTTGGAATCAATTATTAGAGTATGTATTAATAAAGGGGAAGGCATATAACATATGCCTTGTCAGGATATGTTATATTTTTGGAATATGGAATGTAATTGTTGGGAGGATAAAATGGAGAGGAGGAGGATGATTATGTAAGCCGCCTTGGGTTCCTTGCAGGAAAAAAAGCGGGGTATAAATATAATAAATAAATAAATAAAATAAATAAATCATTTCATTTCATTTCATTTCATTTCATTTATATACCGCCCCACAGCCGAAGCTCTCTGGGCGGTTCACAATAGATTATACATAAAAACAACAATAAAAACATACAAAATAGTTTAAAAGATTAAAAACAAAATTTTAAAAACACAGTTTCATAGATTTCATAGATCATAGAGTTGGAAGGAGCCTACAAGGCTATTGAGTCCAACCCCCTGCAATAACAATCAATAAATAAATGGTATGGAAGTATAGCAATTGGTCCCTAGGAGGGTGGGGGGTGCACTTTATGATTTTGTGTATACAGGTTTAGTTGTCTTTTTGTTATATTCTGTTGTATGTAGTTTACAAAAATTAAATTATACATATATATATATATATATATATATATATATATAAAGATGTTGTTCATCAGTTTAGATATATGCTTTGCAAGGTCTCTGGTTTGATCTGTGGCATCTCCAGCTAAAGGCTTCCAAGCCAAGTATCAGGGCTGGGAAAGACAAGCTTGGAATCTTGGGAAAATACTGCTGGCCAGAGTAGACAGCACTGGGCTAGATAGACTAACCGTCTGAGTCAATATAAGGCAGCTTCGTATGTTCATGTAGGTGTGGACAAGCCCTCACATTTTATGTGTATGTCATGTATTACCTTACAATATTGTGTCAGTACAGTAATACCTTGGATTGCAAGTAACTTGGTCTGAGAGTGTTTTTCAAGACAAGCAATTTTTTAGAAATAAATTTTGACTTGATAAACAAGCGATGATGTCTTGCAATACAGGTCGTAGGGAAGTAACCGCTCGCTTTGAGCGGGCATAGCGGGCCAAAATCGGCCCCGCCCATGCCCGCCAGAGACTCGCTTTGATATAAGAGTGTTTTGGATTACAAGCACGGTTCCGGAATGAATTATGCTTGCAATCCAAGGTATTACTGTATCTGAAATGTTTTTACAGTGATGCAACATTACAGAAACTACGGTGATTGCAGCATTGGGCTGATTCTGCCTGGAATTACTAAGCTGGTGAAACATTTGCACAGCTTTAAATCCTTCAGATAGATGAGTAGCATCATTCCCAGTAAAACGTTGTGGGAGAACACGGTGGCTGGCTGGGCTGCCGTTTCGTAAAGCTGATGCTGCTTGCAGCAGCAACCCAACAATGTAGGCCACTGCACTGCTTGTCCCAATAAACCCCTGTATACTATATAGATGCAAATTCAGAAATCATTGCTATAGAAATACAGCACATCTCACCATAGTGGGGAAGACTGTTGCCAGGTGAACTTATGTGCCAGCTCAGTCTGCTGTCCAGGTGCCAACTGCTCATGGGCTACTCCAAGGCGCCTGGGCTCTCCCTTCTCCCGGTTCTTTTTCTTTAAACTCACAGCCCTTCAAATAAAGGGCGCCTTCAAATAGAGGACAGTTGTCTGTAAAGTAGGACACATGGCCACTCTAGCCCCCAGACATACCCGTGAAGCTGCTCACCCATAGGCTTTCAGGCAGTTGGAGCTCCAGATCATGCAGGGCTCCCGATCACATGGAAGACTGTGAGGAAGCAGCTGTTCACGCGCTGGCTTCTTCACTCCAGGCAGTCCGTGCCGACTCTGGGATGCCAGGGCCAGCCAGAGCAGTCCCCACTCCCAATAATTTTATGTTACCAAGCAAAGTGTGCCCCCCCCCCCCTGCAGTGTGCCTGAATCGCAACCCTTTCTGGCCCTGAAGAACAGCCATAGGAGGTTTCCGAGGATTTTTGGTGAGGTAATTTTTAGGAATAGTGGAAGATTTGAAAGAGGAAAGAACTGGGGACACCACAGGGGTGTGGAATAACAACGGTAATTAAAATACATAAATAATAGTAATAACTGATCATCACTATTCAGAGAAGATGGTGGATGAGAGAACTGCGGACTTCTGCCCTCACACAGCTTTCTTCCAGCGGTAGCTTCACAGCCAGGGAGCAACAGGGACTGAGACCTACAGCCACATTCCAGCCCAGGACTGTATAGTACAGTAGACAGGCCTGAGAGACCACCACTCACTAGTGCAGGCAGTGTTCTCCAACCTTGGGTCCCCAGATGTTTTTGGCCTGCAACTCCCAGCATGCCCCAGCCAGCTATGCTGGCTGGGGCATGCTGGGAGTTGTAGGCCAAAAACATCTGGGGACCCAAGGTTGGAGAACACTGCACTAATGGATAAATGGTTTATGGGGCTCCACTCCCTCCAATGTTTTTGTTTTGTTTTTGTTTAGACTTTAAACCATACAGTTATCTGAATTCTTCCTATTGCTTCCTCCCCTCCTCCCCCTTCCTTGCTAGCAAACTATTTTGACTTCCATTAGCATTTTTATTCAAATTTCAACGTTTCATAGTAGTGTTTTTGGAGGTCAGATAATTTAAAAAACACCACCACCATATACCACTGGACTATTTATATTTATAACGTTTCAGGTAGAACTACTACCTTTTCAAGAGAGCATAATCCTATGCAAGCCGCGCTGGAGTCACTGGGACTTATTTCTGTGTAAACTAGAGTAGCAGCAGTACTTTTATGAACAACTGCTTGAACTAAAAACAGCACCACCATTTACTCCAGATCCAAAAAATTCTTATTTCTCCTTGTTAATCAAGGAGTTGGAATACTGTACCAGCAATGTTCGGGGCACAGTTTTCTGTCTCATGTTCTTCCAGGCGAAGGAATTACCCTACCTCAGGAGTAGACAACCTGGTAACCTCCAGATGTTTTGGACTACAATTCCAATAAGTCCTAGCCAGCAGGGCCAGGGATTATGGGAGTTGTAGTCCAAAACATCTGGAGGGTACCAGGTTGCCTAACCCTACTCTAGCCTGTAAGACGGGTAGGCAACATGGTGCCCATGGGCACCACTATGGCCACAGTCATCGGTTCCAGCTTTGATGCAGGTGATTAATAATTTTGGTGATTTGTCTGGCTACTTAATTGGTCAAAGTCTGAATTGATGCCGATTGGAGATAATACATCTCGGAGTGTATTAACTCAGTGGCAATTTCGATGGTGCCCAGATTTTATTACTTACTTGGGAATACTTATCCCTAGAGACATATTGAACTTAATTTGAGTAAGTTGATTAATGAGATCTCATGGGACATAGACAGATGGGCATCTCTTAAATTGAGTTTGTGGGGTAAGCTTAATACACTTAAGATGAATTATACCTGGGATTGTATATGTTTTATGTGGGATTCCTCTATTTATAACTGGGAACTATTTTCAAAAACGTAATGCTTTGTTTTTCAAGTTTTTTCTGGGGTTCCTCATCCATGAATTTCTTTGAAAAGGATGCAACTTTCAACTAAAGAAGGTATGGTCTTCCAGATCTTGCCTTATATCATAGGGCTCATTTGTTGACTAGTACTAAATTCTGGTCTTTTCTACTTACGGTAGATTAGATTATCCACCTTGGTCAGTTTTGGAATCCTTATGTCTGGATCCTCCTGCCAAATGGATGGCATTAAGGCCTCGCTACACTAAAACAGATAGGGTGCTTCTTACAATCAGGGCAGTTAGAGAGTGGCGCATTATATCTCGTCAATTACAGTTTTGACCCATTTTCTCATGCTAAACTGACTTTATGGGGTAATCTGGATTTAAAAATTGGTAAGAAAATGTTCCTGTGGCGGACTTGGACAGACAGGTTGATTTTTACTTTGAATCAATTAGTGAGTGTAGATGATTGAGTTTTTGTCATTTTCTGCTTTGCGTGCTAAATATAACTTGCCTTCTTCAGCTGAGTGGCAATACTTGCAATTGCAACATTTGTTAGAATCTAGTATTGGTCCTGCCGCTGTTACAGCTTCAGAGTCTCCTCTGCTATTGGAAGCATTGATTGAGGCTGAGCAGTTATATCGACCTACGATTCATGTTTATAAATACTTATTATCGGTGAATAAGTATGATACACAGAGTCTTAAAGACGAATGGAATAGGGAATTAGATAGTCCTATTTTGCCTAATCAATGGAACATTGTTTTTGCGTCTGTGTCAGAAGGGTCTATGGATCTTAGGTTACGTCTTATTCAGCAAAAACTTTTGTTTCATGTTTATTGGACACCACAACATCTTTTTAATAAGGGTTTGTCTAAGTCTGCTAACTGTTGGAGGTGTAACACTGCTAATGCTTCGTTTACCCATATGTTTTGGCAATGCCCAGTGGTTGTTTCTTTTTGGGGTAGAGGACATAGTACGGATAAACCTAGTATTAGAATGCTCTTTAATATTTACTGATGCACACGTTCCTTTAAATTATTTACCTGCAGTGTGGAATTTATCACAAGGACAACGCGTGTGGATTTTCTGCTCTCTCTTGACAGCTAAAAGACTGATATTACAACACTGGAAAGATAAAAGCTCACCTCCTGTAACACAATGGATTGAGGACCTAATAACACTTTCAACATTTGAGCGGGTGGTATTTAGATGCCACCCGTGGATGGATAAATATATGGATATCTGCTCCGCTTTTTCTGAAGCTTATTCCTAACCGTTGTTGTGGGAAAAGTGATCTACTGAAGCTTATGCCTAACCGTTGTTGTGGAAAAAGTGATCTACTGCGTTGTGTTTTGGAGAGGTTCTTAAGAGAGGAAAGTTTATTAGTGAATTCACAGATGGCGTCTGAGCACAGTCAGGAATGCCAACAAGAATGCAAGGGAGACACTTCCATTTATGCTGAATAGTATCACATGGAGATCAGGTAACAATAAGTCAGTACAAGGAACTTGAGAGACAATTCAAAAGGAAACACTTAGGTCTGACAAAAGGTCAGACATGGCCCATCTCACAGTCATCAAGGCTTTTACATAAGGTAATCAGTACAGTCTTTTGCAAGGGGGATATGGCTCACAGTAATTTTAGCATAATACAGGGGAAGCTAGGTAGATGAGTGATTTGCCCTCCGGGTTGTCCTTGAAAAGCCAGGGCATGTTTCTGGAAGGTCAAGCAAAGGTCTGGCTTGCCTTTCTAGGCCTTTCTGCTACACTGAAGCCTGAACAAAATTTACTTCTACACCGTCTTTACTGATAGTTGTATTACTACATACTTATTGATACTTATGGATATATATTTCATACACACTTACTGTAAGTGATTCATTTTAATTTCTTTAAGAAAATTGTATTTTTCTTGTTCATTTTATAATACGTTTTTTGTTTTGTTTGGTATAATTCACATTTAAAAAATTAATTTTAAAAACCCCACTTTTCTTGGCACCCACTGGGGTATCCTATCCCTCCTACTTTATATTTCTTTTTAAAAAAATATTCCTGGCAGCTGGGACTGCTTCAAAGCAAAGTGAGGGCTTCTAATTGTTCCCATCTTCTTTTCCCATGAATGCCTCTGAGCCATATGTGGGGCTCAAAAACATTCTTAGGAAATGAAGCTGGCAGGTGACTGCCAGATGATGCTTTTCTCTGCATCATGCCCATTTTGTGGTGGTACCAAGGCAGCAACTGGATTCGCATGACACAGTAACTCATCGTGGGTTGTTATCCACGATGGGTTGTCGTGTCATGCAAACCTAGACTAATTCCTGCAGAGTGGCTTGTTTGAGGGAAACAAACCACCCTGACAACCCATAGCTTGTTCTAAGGGTTGTTTCACCCATGATGGGTTGGCATGTCATCCGAACCTGGGCGACCATCCCCATCGTGGGTGAAGGGAATGGGTGAGTGATCTGCTTGGCAAGAGTGGCAAAAAAACCCCTTACCGCTCTTGTCAAGCTTGCCCTGGCCACTGCCAGTTGCCCCACACGTGCCCAAGCAGCACTTAGGGGTGATTGGCACTGCCTGGGTGTCCCCTGCTATGATCACAAGCCAATTTAGGCTCACCACAGCTTTTTCCCATTTACCCCCCCCAAATCCCCCCCCCCCCAAATTTGGCTTGACAGCTGACTTTTGCAATCTCCATTTTGATAGTCACTGACAACCCCTTCAAAGTAACTGAGCGGCACATTGGAGGGGCTGTCAGTGGTTGGTAAATTTTTTTTAAAAAAAAATGCAACTCAAGGTGCACAAATATTTTGCGCTTTTTCCTGAGACTCTAGCTAGCTGCTCTGGAAAGTGCAAAAGTGCATCCCAGCCCCTTTTCTGGGGAAAAGGAGTTTTGACAGCTGTTTTAACTAGCTGTCAGAACTCGGTGTTGAAGGAAACGAAATAGTTAAAAAAAACCTTACAAGAGATTCTAGCCAGGCATGTGGACAGATTGCCAGGGTCATAACTAATACTAAAAGAATGTAGTCAATGGCTGGTAATGACTGTGGCAATGACTGACAATGGCCATCAATGGCTGTTGTTGATTCACAAATGTTGAGGTGTTTTGCTGTCTCACCCTGCCTAAGTGACCAAGATAAGAAAATACCTAGCAGCTGCTTGATTGTAAGATCATCTTCCTGTCTCCTTGTAAGGAAATCCCCCTCCCCTAAAGCAAACCCCCTTTTGTCTTGACCTTGCTGACCAATGTAAGAACTGTTGCCAAATGACCAGACCTAGGTATGCTATAAAAGTGGTTGTAAAAGCCCCGCCCGGGGTTCTGCTTTGCGACACAGTCTGCAGGACCAATTGTGCACAATAAACCTTTTTCCAATAACCCGAGTTGGTCTTTGTTGTCCTTATCCGAGTTAAGAGGTGACCACTTCATTGTCCCCTTTAAAATGGGTTTTTTTTGACAGAGCAATGGGTGGTTTCTGACTGGGACATATGGCTGTATATAGTCCCCTGGGATATGCGCGGGAGGACTGATCGTCAACCAACCCGCTGTGGCTTATTGCCAGCCCTACCATTACGTGGGCCGCGCTCCCTTCACCCGCCCACTCTTGTCTTGTGTCCCAGCTATGGGGCTCCCACAAAAGTTCAACCAACTTCTTGTGATAGTTCGGCCAGTTCAAGAGCCCCGCAGCTGGTTTGTGAGAGCCCTACACAGCTGGGGCACAGGGCCAGGAGCGAGCGAGCGAGCGATTGGTCAGCCAACTGGCCAAGCAGGAAGGCCAGCTGCCCAAACAAGCGGGGGAGGGGGGAGTGAAACAAGCGGCTGGCATGCCCATCCATCCCATCCGGCAAAATATGTTCGGCTGGGCCTGACTAACTATGCCACTTCCTTGTCCATCTTGTTTCAGGGGCCTGGCTTATTTGTGGGTGTGTCTGGGGAACAGGGCTGGTGCTACCGTTAGGCCAACTAGGCAGCTGCCTAGGGCGCAGGGCTAAAGGGGGCGCCAGAAATAGGGAGGGAGGGCTCAAGTGGGAAGGGGGGGGCGCGCACTAAATATCTGATCTTGCCTAGGGCACCATACTGCCTTGCACCAGCCCTGCTGGGGAATCCACAGCCTCCCTTGGCACACCCCTGGCACGCTCCATTTTTAGCCTCAACCGCCATGGGGCAGCAACAGCAGCAGAGCTTTCCACCATGAGGGCCTGCTCTAGCGGCGGATGTCCTATCCTGCCAACAAGCTTCTCTCCAGGGCAGCAATCCCCCCACATCCTACCGCCCCTCAGCCACCCTCCAGGAGAATAACAGGATTTCTCCCTAGAGCCACATGTTTCCTTGAAGTAACAAAGCCCAACCTCTTGCCTGCGGGCCCCCAAGTTTCTGTGGTGCGGCTAATGGGAAGGCAAAGCGGAAGTTAAAAACAACAGCCCTTGCGGAGCCCGCGGTCCCTCCCAGTCTGCGGCTCCGCTGTTGATGTTGCACTTCCGCCTCTCCGCCACCAGAGAGCAGCCCTCTAATTCAAAGGCGATGAACACACAAAGAAACGCAGCGAAATAAAACGTTGTCATTCCTGGAATTCTCAGACTGTTCTCTTGTTGCCAGTCGCACAGGGCGATCTGCGAGGACTACATAATTCACTGGGTAATGCCTTGGACATTAAACAGTTCAGTCTAAATGCAATGCGTCACATTTCACATAAATTTGGCTCCAGAGATGAGCGGGCCTCTCGGGTTGCTCTGCTCAGTGTGGGATGTCCCCTGCAAATCATTAAAAAAATAATAATTTTGCTCATTTCCCCATGTTTTATTGACGGAATCATACTGAGATGCTGTGGGCAGCCTCTTCCATGGCTTGGTACTCACAGTACCCTTTAAGACTGCAATGCTAAACACACTTACTAGAGAGCAAGCCCCATTGAACACAGTGGGACTTTCTTCTGAGTAAATATGCAGATTTGCCCTATAACACTGAGGATTCCTAGTGCAGGGGTAGGCAACGTGATGTCCTTCAGATGTTTCGGACTACAACTCTCATCAGCCCCCAAATATCTGGAGGGTAGTTACCCTTGATCTAGGGAAACACTTGCTCTTCTTTTCCAGCATACAGTTTGGGAATTTCTGCACTGGGGTAAAGTAATAAAACTGTTATGGCATTTTATCTTTAAAAAAGCAAAAAATAAACACAAGCTTTTAGCTCTCATGAACGCTTGTGGTTGCAGGGAAAATATTGAAGGGGCTGTAGTAGCATATGTTTTATTAAAAGCCAATAACAATTCCTGGCATTTCATTTCTCCACTCACCTTTCAGAAATGCTATCAGGGAGATTCTGGAAGCTGCGTCTTCCAGGGCTCACCTTTGGAACTCACAAGTCAGAGGACTTTTTCACACACATGTCACTAAAAGCACTTTTCAGTCTTTCTCTCATTATTTGTGTGCCAGCATGAATGCTGTTACTATGGAAAAGAAAGTGAAAGACAGCCATTAAAAAAAAAAAAAGCATTCTTTTCAGTAGGGTTCACTTTTGCATTACAATTACAGAATGAGGAAATGCAAAGGGAGATTCAGTAGCATGTATGAAAACACTTGTGCCTGGCCTTTCTGACATTGCAAAGACAGGCGCTTATGAGCATTTTGGGGGGTGTTTCAATGCACACATCCTTTAAAGAAGATATTAGGGATTTATTTTATTTATTTATTTATTTATTATTACATTTTTATCCTGCCTTTTTCCTTCTTGCAAGGAACCTGAGGCAGCTTACATGCTGCTCCTCCTGTCCATTTTATCCTCACAGCAACCCTGTGTGGTTGGTTAGGCTCAGAGTCAGGGACTAGCCCAAAGTAACCCAGTGAGCTTCATGGCTGAGTGGGGACTAGAACCCAGGTTTCCCCAGTCCCAGTCCAATACTCTAACCACGACACCACACTGGCTTTCACTGGGATGCTGAATGCTCATGTATTGTTCAAAAATGAAACATGTTAAGGGGTAGCTAAACTGTATGAAGTGAGATTAAGAATCACACCTTAATCACTTTTGGTTTTACAGAACAAGAATGACAAGGGGTTTCCCATTGGCATATGCTTGGCTACTGTGGAACAAAATGCCTTTGGTCTGATAGGCCTTTGGTCTGATCCAGCATGGCTCATCTTATGTCCATAACTCTTAGGACTAACTTGCGTTTTGTTTTTTTTTACCGCTGAAGCAAGCTTTTGAATTGATGCTTGCTTGCGGTTCAGAGCCAAAAAGAGAGGGAGAGAAAATGATGCAATATGAGGTCAGCACTCAACTAGCCTCACCTCATCTGCCATCTTTCAAGGCAAAGAAACAGGAAATGTAAACTACTTTGCACATTAGACATGTAGAAATGGATGATGGTAGTGATGAATAATACTAGGCGAACCAGACTGAGAGGATCCTTTTGCTTATGCTTTTTCTAGATGATGATGATGATTATTATTATTATTTAGGGTACAATCCTATGGCCTCCCGACATTGTCTGGGGGCCCCATAGGATTATTTGGAGTCCCAGCTGCAAGGTCCTCCGACCGTGGAGCTGGGACTCCGAATGTGGAGTGCCCACCCTGCGCCCCTCACAGCCGGTGCGGAAAGAACTGTGCCGGCTGCCTCTCTGAGGTCAGAAATCAACCTCGAAAACGGCCATCTAGATCAGTGTTCTCCAACCTTGGGTCCCCAGATGTTTTTGGCCTACAACTCTCAGCATGACCCAGCCAGCTATGCTGGCTGGGTCATGCTGGGAGTTGTAGGCCAAAAACATCTGGGGACCCAAGGTTGGGGAACACAGGTCTAGATTAAATACAGTGTGTGGGGTGGTGGAACTCACTGTCACTGTACCTCGCGCCTTGCATTGGATGCACGTAAGACTCTGGAGGTTTATGTGCATCGAGGGCAGACGACATAGGATCGTGCCCTTAAAATATTGCTTGAACACCTTTCAGAGCAGGAGCCCTCCCAAGGCAGTGCACAACAATAAAACTCACATAATAAAACCAATATGGTAATAAAAACAGCAGCAAACATCCTAAGAAACACCCTGCAGGTGGCGTCGAGAGCACGTAATGCAGGCCACATGCTGCAGCTAAGCAGGTATGAGCCGGGTCAGTGCTTGGATGGGTGACTGCCTGGGCTGCCCACATCTGTTCTCCTGCATTGAGCAGGGGGTTGGACTCCATGGCCTTATAGGCCCCTTCCGACTCTACTGTTCTATGCTTCTATGAGCATAAAAACAAAACCTACCACATACAACTTTAGCTACCACCCAGTCTGATCAAACATAATCAGAGGAAGGCCAGAGTACAGCAGTAGGTTTTGGCCTTCCTAATGGCCTGCGGTGATGGGGCCTGCTCACATTCCTGAGGAAGGGCATTCATGGATTTATTTATTTTTAATAGCTTGGTGATACTGATATGATAAGTAATCAACATGAGACACGTTAATCATATAATTAAAACGAGGGCCTGTTCTGCGTGTGCTCACTCAGGTGGGAATTTAGTGAGTGATCAATTCAATGATGATACAAATATTACCGGTATCTGTGAACCACAAATATTCTCCATGCTATTAACAATGTTGTTTTTTTTCTGGGGTGTGTGTGTTTTGTATATGGTTTCTTATTTATTATTGGACTTGGACTAGGGAGAGCCAGATTCAAATCCCTATCCAGCCATGAAGCTCACTGGGTGACCTTGGGCCAGTCTCTAACCTACCTCGCAAGGTTGTTGTGAGGACAGAATAGGAGGGGGAGGACCATGTATTCCACCTTGAGCTCCTTGAAGGAAAATGGGATATAAATGTAATAATACAATACATAATACATTATATTTATCCCCTGCTTTGCAGCCACTTTTCAGCTTCCAAGGCCCCTTCCAACTCTATGATCTATGAAAGCAGCTTCCAGTTAAAACCCACATAACGGGCACACATATGTGGGATATTTGAGTGTGTGTGTGTGTGTGATTCTTCTGTTCCCTGGCAGTGGGTGACACAGTTCAGTTTCCAGGCTCTTCCCTGCAGAAGAATATGCAGATGAACTCAGGGTAAAAATGAGTCATCATCCCACAGAAGCAGCCCTTTCATCAATCTGCAGACTCCTGTAGCCCTGATATATCCTGGCCCTGTTTTAATTGATGCATTCTTCAAAAGCAATACAATAAAAGACTTAAGGGTTGGCTCCCATGTTAGTCCTACTTAGAGTAGAGCCATTGAAATGAATGGGGCTTGACTACCATTGGATACAACCCTAAAATAATAATTGGATTATTATTCATTAATGTGAGTCCTGCGTATAATTGGATTGTTCATTGTTTTATTTATTGGTGCGGAGAGGCCCTGCCGGCTGCCCCTGCAGGAGCAGCGGATCAATGAGCGGGTGGGTATTTTCCATGGGCTCGCTGGCCGCTACGAGCCCTGCCCTTTTCACAGCTCCTTGAACCACAGCCAGAGGGAAGTGGCCGGTGGCAGCACTGCCAAGTTGCAACTCCCGGGCATTACTGCTGCTGCTATTTATAATCCTGCCTCAGCCTGCGCGATGCTGATGAGATAATAGCATCACTGTTCAGCTATGCAAAGCTAATATTTCCTCCCCCCCAACACACACACACACACACACACACACACACACACACACACCAATTTACTGCATTGCAACTGTTTTCCAGTCATCTTTTTAAAACTAAGCATGTCTCTCTCTCTCTCTCTCTCTCTCTGCAAAAGAAATGCTAGTTTTTAATTTGTATAATTGAGGGGGGAAGGCAGGGGCCATTGTGAGCTGATGCTTAGTGTGTCGTTTTCTAACACCTATACAGCAACTCCAGTTCAGTGTTCTCCAGCCTTGGGTCCCCAGATGTTTTTGGCCTACAACTCCCAGCATGCTGGGAGTTGTAGGCCAAAAACATCTGGGGACCCAAGGCTGGAGAACACTGCACCAGTTCATGCAGCACCTTCTTAGTCCCAACATATCACATCATGGTCAGCAATTCTGTGGCTCGCACAGCACAGGCTCAGTGCTGTGCTAAGTGCGATACATGTTGGCTGGGTTCGCACAACACGCTAAGCCACGTTGGCTACAGCAAACCCTAGAACAAGCCATGGCTTCGGCGGGTGACTTCGAAGCCATGGCTAAGAAAGACTGGGTTCGCACAACACGCTGAGAAATGGTGGCTTGTAAGCCATGTTTGTTTTAGAGTGGCTTGCTGTGTTGTCTGAACCCAGCAGCATGGGTTGTTAACTACGCACAAGCCATGGCTTGTTCTGGGGTTCACTGTAGCCACCGTGGCTTAGCGTGTTGTGCAGACCTGGTCAGTGGGCGGGTTCGCACGACACTTGGAGGCCACAGAGGCTCTGTAGCCTCTGTGGGCTTACAGTTGCCCCAGGCCCCAGCTGTGCCCGGCTAATAATTAGGCACAGTGGGGGTCCGGAGGCACGGCCTCTCCAGCCTTCCCTGCTCAGTCTTCCCGCATGATATCCCAGGGGACACCACGCGGGAGCACTGAGAGTAGTGGAGCGGGGATGACAGCCGCTGAAAAGTGCCCCATTGGCACTTTTGGCAGCTGTCATTGGCTCCCCTCACTGTGCCAATGGAGAATGTTGCCAGGGAGAATCAGGTCTCTCTCCCAACCTGACTAGTGTCTTTCACTAGTCGGGTTGGGAGAGGGCCCTGATTCTTCCCGGCAGCGCCGTGAACCGTCCCTTCTTCTGGGCTTACCTAGGAGTAATCCCACAGAGGGGAGCATTTTAAATCGCCACCAGAGAAGCAGCCGCAAGCAGCCCTTCGCTTTAAAACGCTCCCCTCTGCTGGGATTACTCCTAGGTAAGCCCAGAAGAAGGGATGGTTCCCCCCGCCCTCCTTTCCCCGGGCAGCGCTTGACAGCAGCGCCTGGGAGGAAGGGGACGAGGGCGGCGGGAGGGGGATGAGAACTCACGGGGCAAACCCCCGTCACAGCTGCCACGGTGCTTCCTAGCAAGGGCAGGCTTAACTGTGACGGGGGTTTGCCCTGTGCTGTCTTTCCGAGCCTCGTGTCGTGCGAGGCATACTGGGAGTTGTAGGCCAAAAACATCTGGGGACCCAAGGTTGGAGAACACTGCCCTAGAGTTTACTGTAGCCACTGCGGCTTAGCGTGTTGTGGGAACCCGGGACGGTTTCATAAGCCACTCTGACAAGCCATGGCTTGTTGTAGGGTTTGTTTGCCCCACAGTGGCTCGCTGAGTCATCCGAACCCGGATGACACAGCCCACCAAGGGGCAAGCCAAACCGCTACAGAGCCGCTTGGCAAGAGCGGCAAAAAAGGCTTGCCGCTCTGGCCAAACGGCTTTGGGTGGACGCTGATGACAGCTGTGCCCAAGTGGCACTTGGGGACAGCTGTCAGAGGCTCCCTGCGCCGCCGTGGCCACCAGCCGAGAGGGCTGGTGGCCACGCCAGCGCGAGGTGAGCTGAGCTCTGGTCATCTGCCTCCTCTAGAGGAGGCCGAGCAGAGCCTGGCTCAGCCCCCACCCCACCCTGCCGCTGTCAGAGGCTCCCTGCGCTGCAGCTTTCTAAGCAGTGTGGCTTATTG
This sequence comes from Shinisaurus crocodilurus, assembly GCA_021292165.1. Classification (NCBI taxonomy): domain Eukaryota; kingdom Metazoa; phylum Chordata; class Lepidosauria; order Squamata; family Shinisauridae; genus Shinisaurus; species Shinisaurus crocodilurus. Next base: position 12,984 of record JAHFWL010000783.1, on the reverse strand, counting down.
TGTTGTGCGAACCCTCCCGTTGACTCCAAGGGGCACCTTAAAATATGTAGGGCTGCTTCACACATGCATGTGTGCCATTTCAATGCATATCAACTGAAGATGCACAGCAAATGTGTGAACTAAGATGGCTGTTTGGAGATGCAGTGTGTGTGTGTGTGTGAGGTGATATGAAAAGTCTCTGTGTGGTATTATATCTGGCCCATTCGCAGGGCTAGCCCTAGGAAAAATAGTGCTCTGGGTGAGGAGTGCCTTTGGCATCTTCCCCATCAGCTCTCTTTTATTATTCAATCTGTAGAAGGTTTTTTTTTTTTTAAGGTTAGTGATACTGCTTTTCTTTAGGACAGGACACTTAACACAGAGGGCTGGTTTGCAGGATCGAACAGCTCACCCTGGCTTATTTAAGCCACGGTGGGCTGCAACACAGGCAGGCGGTCATTAGAATCACAGAATAGTAGAGTTGGAAGGGGCCTATAAGGCCATCGAGTCCAACCCCCTGCTCAATGCACGAATCCAAGTCAAAGCATCCCCGGCAGATGGCTGTCCAGCTGCACCTTGAATTCATTGCCTGGCTGTAGCTTGTTGTGCAAACCCAGGCAGTGGGGGTTGTATGAGGGTTAAGCAACCCTTGCATAACCGAAGACCACTGTTTATCCCTCGCACAACGCGACAAGCCGCAGCCAGGCATTGAGTAGACAAATCCTGCCCAGCACGTGCCGCTGTCCACCGTGGCTGAAATAAGCTTTACGGCTGGCTGTTCTGATTGCTCGAACCGGGTCAGTGTCACCAAGGTCAGCTTGTTGCCCCCTTTCACTTGGTGCCTAGGGCCAGGTTGCCAACCCCTAAGGCCAGCCCTGCACACATTCAAGTCATCGTTTGATCTTGTGGCGATCCACTGAGGAAGAGGCACATGTGAACCACCCTTAGAGTTAAGCACAGGCGCAAGAGTTTTATTTGTGAATGATACCAGAATGGTTCGCAACCCTAACATCCTCGTTCAAATGCTCTCAGGACAAACGCCTGAACTGCTTCCTCGACCACCCTGCCCCCTTTTTAAGGCAAAGCGGTGCAATGGATAAAATGTTGCATTTGGACCCAAAGAGAAGGTACAAGTCATTACTCAGCCGTGAAACTTGCTGTGGCTTTTGGCACATCAGTATCACTCGACCCAACCCTCCTCACAGGGTTGTTGTGAGGATAAATTGGAGTAAGGCCATCCAAGCCTTGTTGAAGTCTTTGGAGGGGGTTCAGGGAACAAATGTTATAGACAGATACACTTAGGGTGAAATCCTATGCATGCTTAGACAGAAAAAAGTCCTACAAGTCAACTTCCAGTATTCCCCAGCCAGCATGGGTGGGGAATGCTTAGACAGCATGTCTGGCTGGGGAATGCTGGCAATTGTAGGACTTTTTTCTGTCTAAACATGCATGGGATTGTGCCCTTAGGCAAGCTAAAGAGCAGTTTATGAGTTCTGTAGAGGTAGAGGCCAAGAGGGAAAACTCTTGCAAGAATTCTAGTAAATTATTACTATACTACTAATAATATTACTACTATTTATAACATAATAATTATATTATTATTATAATAATAGTATAATACTTCTCTACTTCTATACCATTTCATACAATTTCATATGACAAAATCTCTAAGTTGCTCACAGTAAAATTCATATATATAATACAATATAAGTAAACAATATGAAATAATAAAGAATTAAAAATGGTACAGCAAAGACAAACTAAAACGGAGCAATGTCATAGTCCCTTAAAGGTCAGGGAAAGCCTGAGTGAACATGTGTTTTCAAGAGGCGTTTGAAGCTTGCCACAGTTTCTGCCTCTCGAACCACGTGTGGCAGAGTGTTCCAGAGGGTGGGTTGCCAGTTCCGAGAAGGCCCACTTAGGCGCCTGCTTACCTGGAAACATTCTGTTGGTTGCAGAACTTCCAACAAGGCCAGTTGTGCCAATATAACTTGTGACCCACCAAGCTCAACGCAGGCCCACAGCCAAGTATTGTGGATGCTCAACAATCTCCGTTTTTGCAATTCCAGGCAGGCAGAAAATACTTGGTGGGCCACCCTATGCAGCTGGTGGCCTATCTTTGGCCTGGTGGGTCACCAATTGGGCGTGTGGGCCCTGGGGCAGGGTTAGTCTATTACCCCCACGTTACGGGGTTAGGCTGAAGATGACTGCAGCTGCTCCCGGCAGTGGGGGAGAAGGAACGAGGAGTTCTACTGTTTCTGAAGGAAAGGAGTTTTCATGCAAAGGCATGACTACACATATAGCTGACAGGATGTCCCCAACCAGCACCTCCTTCCTGAGATGCTGGTCACTCCGCCTCAAGTGGATGCAGCTGTGGTTTGAGGGGAGCAAAGGAAGATGCTGATTGGGTGGGGAAAAAACCAAGGGCTTGATAGAATGGGGAGCAGCAGGAGGGAGGGTCATCTCACCTCTCTCACCCCCATACGCATTCATTGAAAGATACTTTGGGGCGCTAGGTTGTGTAAGCCAGCCTTCTCCAAGCTGGTGACCTCCGGCTGTGTTGGACTACAGCTCTCATCACCGCCAGCCAGCATGCTGGGAGGTGTAGTCCAACACAGCCAGAGGGATCCGGGTTGGAGAAGGCTGTTGTAACCTATAATGTAGCACTAAGCAGTGGCATGAGCAAGGGGAAATCTCCTATAGGTATTATTGGTCTTGAAAACGACACCCTTCACTCCTCCTTTGACCATGCCCATGCATCACCACCCCTTCCCTTCTTTGGCCACGCCTCTTCTTTAAAAGAAAGATGTATGAAATAATATATAGTCCCCATGAGCATGTACAGAACGCTTTCCCCTCATTCCTGAAGAACTGCAGCTTATCCCCACACATTTAGAATTGAGACTTTCATGCAGAGTTCAGTGCCTGGCAGTCTCTCTTTAAAAATCAAAAAAATTCTGCTCCCATCTCCCTTGACAGCATTTCGAGAATCCAGTTTTTGTTTTTTAAAAAGGGTTCTGAAAATTTTAAAGTTCATAACATATGGCGGCACTCTCTTGCTACCACAGAAATGCATGCAGGGCCGGATTAAGATAGGGGCTATTGGAGCTGCAGCTCCAGGCCCCTATCCCAAAATAGGCCCACAATCAGGACCGGTGCAGGGCAGTTTGGCGCCCCAGGCGAAATAATATTTAGCGGGGGGCCCTCTCCAAAGCAGCCCTGCTCTGCAAAAAAAAACAAAACCCTGCGCCGCCTCCACCAACCTACCCTCCCCCCGCCGTGGCGGTGGCGGCTGCTGCCGCCGCCGCCGCCACCACCGCCGAGGAGGAGGAGGAAGTGACGCGACGGGACCCCCACGCTGTTTTTTGCTGGGGAAACCATGGCAACAGGGCTGTTTAAGCCCTGTTGCCCTGGTTCCTCCCGCCAAAACAACACGGGCGGGGCTCCGGAAGCGACACGACGCGGAGAAGGTAAGTGGCGGGGGGGTCGGGGGTGGTGGTGATGGCGGCGGCGGCGGCGGGAGGCGCAGCGGCAGCGAGCGGGAGGGTGGGGGGAGGCGCGGCAGCGAGCGGGAGGGTGGGGGGAGGCGCAGCGGCGAGCGGGACGGGAGGGTGCGGCGGCGGCAGCGGGAGGGAGGGAGGGAGGAAGGGAGGGGAGGCGGAGGCCTGGCGGTGGCGGCGCAACGGAGGCAGAGGCCTGGCGGGGGCGGCGCAGCGGCAGCGTAGAGGAGCGCAGCATTTCTGCGCCCTCTTCAGCCGCGCCCCCTCCTCAGCACCAGGCCCATAATGCTCTTAATCCGGCCCTGAATGCATGCTGGTACTCCACACTCGATTGTACTCTCTCGTTTTGCTATTGGCTGGAGGAATTACATTACTGCTGCTGGACCAATATCTCGCAATGTAGCTGTGGGAGGCGAAGCCCGTCTTCACATGATCATGGAGGCCAGTTGCGTGCCAGGGGGATTAGCATAATTACCCTCAGCAGTGTGGCTTGTCATGTCCTGCGAACCCAGCCAGGGTGGCCTGTTGCCGTGGGTAACAAGCCACCCAGAACCCATGGGCTGCTGTAGGGTTCTGTGCGGCTTGTTACCCATGGCAACAAGCCACCCTGGCTGGGTTGACACGACATGACGAGCCACACTGCTGAGGGTAATTATGCTATTAAAAAAAACCCGGCACGCAACCTGCATAAGCTACTGTGGCTTATTTCCCCTCCGTTTTAAAAATTAGGAGCACAATGATGGAGCCAAATTGCTTGGCTGAAGCCCGGTCAACACATGGAACAGAACAAGATGGTAGAATCCTCAAGCTGCAACCACTTCAAACTGTGGGTGGTGGGGGATGCCATTTTTAACATTTTTTCCTACACTTTAAAAGCAACACACACAAAACTTCCTGTAAGTAAAAAAAAACTAGCACACCAGGAAGAGGGCTGGGCTAGAACCCTTCCTTCCTGATGTGGTAGATTTCTGCTTGTGGGGAGCTTATATATGTATATGTATACATAAATATAAAGGGAACATTCAAAATAATGTCAAGGAATAACACCAAAGCAAAGGGAGACCAGCCTGGCCCATCTATCTGCTTGGGAAGGAGCAGTTACAGGGAGCTCTGAGCCTCTTGCCATGACCTTTGCAAAGTTTAACTCCAGTAATTTTTAGGAGAGTCGTACCCTGGTTCATGCTCAAACAATACCACGCAGTTTATAGCTCAGCCCATTCAATGAATGAATTACATTAAGCCAATATCTTCTTATGCTCCGCTTCCTTTCCCTTATGTGTCTTATCTTTTTAGTTTGTAAGCCTGGTGGCAAGGCCTTTCTATCTTCTTCTCTTTTAATTGATGTGAGCCGCTTTGGGAGACAGTAATTGTCTGAAAAGCAAGATTAAAATGCAGTAAATAAACAAGCAAACAAAAATACTTGCCCCGCTCCCTAGTCCTTTCTACTTCCTCTGGACCATATGCTACCTCATTCTACTGCATGTGTTGACTAGCCCCCAGAAGGCAGAATGAGTTTTTAAAAAACCCCATCCAGCTCCGAGGTCAGAACTTGATTGGGCTGGGGTCACCACTAGCCATACATCTGCTGTTGGTGGTTGTCAGAAGATGGCACAGAGGATACATGTGGGGAAAATGGTATTGGACTTCGCAGTGACAGTGTGAGATGGTTAGGGCAAGGCTGTTTTGGTGCGGTATGGAGAATGTCCTGCTATTTCCCTCCGGGCATCGCCTTAGGCATTAGAAGGGGTGGAGGAGGCTGGCATTTTATATTTCTGACTCCTGTGGATTTTCTTTAATGCGAGCCATGTGCTTAAAACTGTGCAGTGCTTTGAACATTTAGGAGCGGGGAGGTTGCAGACGGCGGCATGGCACACGTCAGTGTACAGAAATGGAAATGCTAATAGTTCAGTCACAGTATGGGGGCAGAGGCTGAACAACGCTGTTAGATTCCTTTCGAACAGCTGTAATTTAGCACTTAATTATTTGGGGTAGGAAATGTTCAAAAGGGCATGCAAAGCCAAAAAGGCCTGTTTCCCCCCCTCAAGGGAGAGGGTGAAGAATAAAATACGTTTTTAATAATCTGGGAGGCTTCTCACCTAGACAGGACCCCCCCAAAAACAACCCCCAGAAACCCTTGCTTTGTTAAAATGACATGTTCAAGAAGCTGCATTAAGGTATGCAGGCTGCAGAATCAAAGAAACAGCAGTTTGCTTCCTAAATGTGAAAGCTATCTTACTCTCAGGAACATGCTATGTGATCATAGTGACATTAACTCTTGAGTGCTAATCAGAATGTTTATTTTATTGTGTGTGTGGGGGGGAGGGATTATTCATAATGCTCTAACAATTACACACAATTGTAACGATCTTAGTTTCTTTCAAATGGTGTAATTTACAGAAAAGTTATCAATACAAAGTCGGATTTAGTTCAAATGTGACTCATTGAGCTCATCTCCTTTAGAAATAATTTAAAAAAGGCTCCACCCTCCGCAAAGGCTCCGCCCTCCTTCCCTGAACTACCCATTCTGTGGTGGTTTCCTGGGGCAGTTTCCCCCTATCATACAAGGTTGAAATGCTTCTCCTAAGACTTAGTTACCAAGGGTAAGAGCTTTCAGGCGTAATCCTATGGCCCTCCATCCTTGCCTGGGGTGGGCACAGGATTATTTGAAGTGAGAGCCAGTGTGGCGTAGTGGTGAGAGTGTTGGGGTGGGACTCAGGAGATCCGGGTTCTAGTCCCCGCTCGGCCATGAAACTCACTGGGTGACTTTGGGGCCAGTCCCTGACTCTCAGCCTAACCTACCTCACAGGGTTGTTGTGAGGATAAAATGGAGAGGAGGAGGATTATGTAAGCCGCCTTGGGTTCCTTGCAGGAAAAAAGGTGGGGTATAAATATAATAAATAAATATAATAAATAAAGTCCCAGCTCTGAGGTCCTGTGAGCTCAGAGCTGGGATTCTGAACACCGAGCCCCCGCCCCACTGCCTTGCAACCTGCATGGAAAGAACCTCACCGGCTGCCTCCTCGGCCTCGGGGAGGAGGAAAAGGGGTGTGCTGGGGTGTGTGCTGGAGAGGAGGCAGGGGCCCCACTGCGCCTTGCACCCAGCATTGGATGCATGTAAGCCTCCATGTTCTGAAGCTTACGCACATTGAGGGCGGAGGGCATTGGATGCTATAAGATGCTGCTTTTGGGGGGTAGTTTTGGTCCACCCCTTTTGCCTTTGGCCCCACTTTCCACCGGAATGAGTCCCCCCCCCCCCTGAGAAACTGAACTCAGCCCTTGGTTAAAATTGGTCTCCACCCCTGCTGAAAAGGCATGCAATTACACTTCATAATACATCAAACATTTGCATTAAGGAGGAAAATACTGCATTGGGGGGAGGGGAAATGCACTCCCTAACCTGATACTTTTTGTTTTCAAACATCCCTCCCATTCACAGTCACTCACTTTAGGGGGTTGATCACACAACACTTTCTGTCCCTTGAAGTATGTTGGGGTATTGGCTCAGTAGACTTGCCTGGTGTGGGCTACCAGTGAGATGATCCCACCTTTTATTTAGAGCAGGGGCGGGCAAGCTGGTGCATGCAAATGTTTTACCTACAACTCCCATAAGACTCAACCTGCATGGCCAATGATCAGGGATTATGGGAGTTGTAGTCCCAAATATCTGGAGTGCACCAAGTTGCCTACCCATGATTTGGAGTGGTCCATGCTCGCTCCCCTTTTCTCCAAGTGGCAAGCCATTCCAGGCCAGGGGCAGCACTACGGGGTTTAGTGCCTTTGGCGATGAGTGCTGTGTCTTTGTAGCATTTGCTTTACTCACACGCATACAAGCAGAGCAGGGCGAAGTGGTTCACGTACATTTCTCTGCCCCTTGGAGGTAGAATGGACGGTACCTCTTCAGACTGCAGGTGGGGAGATCGCCTTTCTTTTGTGTACAGAGCAGAGCTAGTGTAAAATGGAACACATCCTTTCCCCGCTCCATTGTGTGATACAAGTCTTACACCACTTCAAGTGTTGTTTTTAATTTGGTCACTCGAATGCTCCTCTCAAATAGCAGCCCCCTACACCAGGGGTAGGCAACCTTTTTGGGCCATGGGCACATTTTGAAAAACTGTCCTGGGCACCACCACAAAATGGCTGCCATGGGAGGTGTGGCAAAGGGCAAGCAACCTGCCACAAAGACTGAGTATAAGGCAGAGGTGAGGTCCTAGCCCCAACACACTAAACGACTCCTTTGAGTCCAGTTTTCAGCACCAGCAGAAACCTATTTCAAAGCAATCCCAGCTGCCAGTAAGAAAACATGTTAATAAAAAAAGTGGGAGGGGTGAGGCACCTTGGTGGGGGCAAAGAAAGGTGCCTGGGGATATCACATTGCATGCATACCCCTGCCCTACACACAGACAACCAACACTTCAGGGAGAGGACTAGACGCCTTTGCCCCAGTGTGCTAGTCTTCTAGGAGCGGGCAAGTTTTTATAAGGAGGGAGCATTTCTATCCTGTGATCTCCCACCTGTAGTCTTATCAAGCGGCAGAGATCAGGAATTAATTAATTAAAAATAATTTATGTTACACTCTTCCTCCCCAAGGAGATCAGAGACAGAGTGGTGTACACTAAAAACAGGAAAAGGCAGAGCAGCCAAAATATGTAGGAAGGCTCAAAACCTGATTAAAAAGAAGCATCTCAACCACCCTCCTACATGCAAGCAATGAAGGAGTTACACGGATCTCCTGGAGGAGAGTTCCAGAGGCACAGAAAAGGTACTCTTGTGAGTTGTCACCTTTTGAACACCTGGATGGACAGGGAGAAGGACTTCTCTGGAATATCTGTTTTTGGGCAGATGTGCGTAACAGGTCCATTGGGTAACCTGATTTCAAGATGTTCAGTGCTGGGATCTCCAATGTGGTGCGTCTGGGCATCAGTGTGCCTGCAGACACCTCTCTTGGTGCCTGTCAGGGTTCCTGCTCCTCCTGATTTTTATTTTTTAGGACTTTTAAATTCAAAACAAAACAAAACATTTTTTTACCTGGGAAGCGAAGGGCTGCCCTTCAGTGCCATCTTTATTTGGGTTCAAAAGAGTGGTTTTGTATTTTGGAGCTCTCAGACTCTGCCTTGTACTTTGGTTCTGGAGCAACTTACTTTTCATTTAGTCACACCAGTTTGGCCTTGTGGGAAATGAGTGTTTTGTGACCAGCCGCACCCATCATGACAGCCATTTTGTGAACGGGCAAGCCCCAACCCCATAGCAATCATTTTGTGAGAGCACCCGTGGCACATATTCAAAATTCCAAATGTGCCCACCAACCAAAAAGGTTGGAGATCCCTGGTTTAGGAAGTGGTGTAAAAGAGCCACAGTTCACAGGGGCACAGCAACCGCACTTTTTGATTAGCAGGGGCACCAACACCACCTGCCGGCCCCCTCAGAATTCCCTGTTCCCTGTGAACTTAGCTGCAATCCTCACAGGAGCTGGGGGTGAGGGAATTAATTTTATCAGCAACAACATATAGTTGTGAGCTATCCCTGTTGTAATGCAAAGTATTTTGAGGTGACTTGGTCTTGGATGGGTAATTAAGAACCATTGACTGGGTTCAGACAACACCGTAACCCACACGCAAGGGTTGAGTGTGGGTTGTCTGAACCCAGCTGTGCTAACAAGCCATGACTTGTTAACCGTGAACAATTAATTCATGAAGAGAACCCATGGTTTGTGATTGGGTTGTGAACTGTGGGTTCTTCACCATGGTTCACCATCTTGGCTGGGCTCAGAGAACACAACAACCCACGTTTCGGCAACAACCCATGGTTCAACAACAACCCACTCAACACATACTAATCCTTGAGTGTGGGCTATCATGTTGTCTGAACCCAGTCAATAGCTATATAAAAGACCTGCTCCTGGTAGAGATGAAGACAGGACAGGGTTCATACAATCATGGAGGGAAAATAAGCCACAGTGGCTTATTTTCCCTCTCTGCATGTGCTGGTCGTGAGCCACTCAATTAGCATAACTACCCTTGCTGGGCATGGGTTGTTGTGACATCCAAACCCAGTGAGAGTGGGTGGCTGGAGTGGTTTACAAACCACCTTGAAACCCTAGAGCAGTGATGGCGAACCTATGGCACGGGTGCCACAGCTGGCACACAGGGACCTCTCTGTGGCACTCGAGCCATTGGTCACCAAACACGAAAAGCCGTCCCCTTCTGCAAACACTAATGATTTTGTTCTTTCTCACAGCGTGGAACAGAATGATTTTATTCTAGAATTCTGTACAGAATTCTTTTCTACATTGTTATCACATTTAAAGTTTGAAGAATGATGCACAGAGCATGGCTTGGATGTAAGCCCTAAAAGTTGACCTGAGTGCTGCATGTGTTGCTCTCAAACTAATGGAGTATGAGCCAAGGTTTGACAAATTATCAGCATGCATGCAATAGCAAAATCACATTAATTGTGCAAAAGCATGCCCAATGCAAACTTTACCTAATGCAGTGCTTGCAGTCCAAGACATAAAGTGTTTAAAATGTATTAAGCATGTTTAGTTTTCTTGTTTATCTTGCTCAGCCTAGTACAGGTTGATTTTTACTTTTACTAATCCGACACCTGTAGAAGTAGGGAAAGGACCCAGAGTAAACCTTGCCCCATACAATTTCAGTCGGGCATATAATCATATTACAAGTTGAGAATCCCTTATCCAAAAATGCATGTGCCTAATTATTTTAAAAGCTTGTATAAATTCCCTTCAGGCTATGTGTACAATGTAGTACTATAATAATTTTTTGAGTTGATTTTTTTTCCAACAAAAAACTGTTTGTATCATTGAAAGCTCTGTTATTGTGTTTTTCTTTAAGAAAAGATGTTAATTAGTTCGGACAACTGTATGAGTTGTTTTTCTAAAACTAAAACCTCGGTATTCAGGTTTAATGGCAGTGTTGGCACTTTGAAATAAATAAGTTGGTTTTGTGTTGCTGTTTGGGCACTCGGGCTCAAAAAGGTTCGCCATCACTGCCCTAGAGCAAGCCACAGATTTCCAGGTGGTTTGTAAACCCCTCCAACCACCCATCCTCGCTGGATTCGGATGTCACAACCCTTGCCCGGTGAGGGTAATTAGACAGCTTGCGACTGGCAGGCCTGGGGAGGGGAAAATAGCTGCTATGGCTTATTTTCCCTCCCTGATCGTGCGAACCTGCCCAAAATCTGCTAGAACTGGTTTGCTGGTCTGTGGATCAATACTTTTGTCCCCTCCTTGGGGGCATGGCTATGGGGACTGTCATGCACGTCCAAATTTACCACTATGTTTCAGGCTGTACAGGTTAAAACCAGCACTTGCGCTCAGCAACAAGTCGGCAGCCACGTGATCTGCTGTTTATGTAGACTAGCTCTAGTGTGGAGGCACCCACTGGAGTTCTCAGCCATCTGCAGTCAGGAGCTTAATGAATCACAGTCCCTTGAACGCTGCGAGATTCCTGACGGCCTAACCACGCTTGAGCCTTTTCCTTCCCTCCCACCTCTCACCCCGAAAATACAGCTTTGTTTATGGCTAATAATTTCCAAAGCAGATGTAGGGATTGGACGAGCCTTGCCGAATTACCTAACAGAAATGTCTGTGAGGCTTGATGGAAATACCACAGCACGCTCAGAGCTTGAGGAACAATTATGTAACTCTTAATTGCTGTAAGGCACTGAACACCAGCTATTTTCGGTACGGAGTATGGAAGTGAATATTTATTCAGCCTTTTGAAACCTTGAAGACCTTCATGAATATCTGCAGACTCCTCCTCCCCCACTTCATCCTGGGACGCTGAACATGCAGTGCGACTTCACCATCAAGTCAGTATATATATAATATATATATATATATATACACGTATATCTTCTGGTTGGCTTAATAAAGGGATTACAGTAATATGGAGTTTTGGAATTTTATTTTTGGACACAGCTACCTTTGCTTTTTGTGAAACTTAGACTGCAAATCTATGCATGTTTAGACAGGAAAACGCCCTACACTCCAGAATGCTGGGAACTGTAGGACTTTTGTCTATCTAAACATGCTGCATAGGACTGCGCCTTTAGAGAATAAACAAACACTGCAGCTGTTCCACAGTGGGCCCTTACCCTGGAGGAAGGGGATTTATATTACCAGCAGCTATGACTTTATTCTCTGAAGGTTCATCCCCTCCAGCTACTTGGTAAAGCTTACCCAATTTAGCTGTAGGTTTTAAAAAAAGTTACTTGAAACCATTTAAAATTATCTCCTGCTTTGTCATGTAAAGACTGACTGCCTACCTTCTCTCTGTGATCCACTGATAAAAAGGAGCCTCTGTGCTTCACCCAGGATGGAAAACATCTGAGAACAGCTGGAATCTTATTTTCAAAGATGGAGGATCCAACATTTCCCCCCTTCTGGCTCCCAGAAACCCATGTCAGCTTCCTGTAACCCAGCTTGTCTGAGCGTGGAAAGCAAAGCAGAGTCAGTCAGGCCTGGTTATTACTTGGATGGGAGACCCCTCCTCTAGTTTCCTGCATTGAGCAGGGGGTTTGAGCAGGGGGTTGGGCTCGATAACCTTGTAGGCCCCTTCCAACTCTTATGAAATCTATGAACCCAGTCAATGTGACTTCACCACCATCTGCTTCCCGCCCCTGCCTCCACATCGAAGTGGTCTAGAATGAACAGGGTTGTATAGGTATGAAACTACATGGGGGGATACATATAGAATTTGGATATTTGTATTTTTAACCTCTCTCCACCTAGGTCAGATCATAGGCTTAAGATGTACAAAAATTAATAATTAAACTAGGCTAAAATACATTTAAGCCTCCCTATTCACTGCCAGACAAATCCACATTTCCCCCCAAATCTTACAATGTGTGTGAAGAAAGCTTTGAGAGTCAATTCAGAAATGCAGAACCACATGGTACAGTCCTTCCTCAGTCATACTTCAGAGTTAGATAGGCAGTCACATTTCAATACCACCCATATAAAGAAATTCCTTACACATTTGCAGATGGTTTGTAACACTAATGAAGTAACCTGGGATGGGAAAAAAGCAGGTATGCAGGGCGGTTGTGTGAACTGACATAAGAGGGGAGAATTGGGGCTGCCTCTCTCATTAAAGACATGTGAGTGAGCCTTACACCCAAATTCTTCGAAGTGTAATGGCAAAGATAAATATGCATATCAAAGAGAAGATAAAGGCAAGAAAAAAGCCCCCAAGACTACATTTTGTCTCTTAGGTGTGGCACTGAATATGCACTGTGCCTTCTTTCAAAAAGCAAACCGAAGCTGCTCTTAGAAGTTCAAAACCCAGCATCATAAATACACTGCATTACCAGAGCGCATCAGGAAAACAGTTACACTGTAAATGATGTCCCAAAGCATCCCCTACCTACGCAGCACACTTCTGGATATGAAGCGCTCTTCAAGTACTTGAAAGGTTGTCCAACAGAGGAGGGCCAGGCAGGAAAAAACTTCCTGACTGACAATGGAACCAACTACCTAGGGAGGTGGTGG